>RCUC01158855.1:0-52320 GCA_003697995.1 Taxidea taxus jeffersonii
GGGGAGGAGCGGAGAGGGGCAAGGGGGCGGGACCTGAGGAAGGGGGTGGGGCTCACCGCCCCGAGGCTCTCCTGGGCTCTAAAGATTTTTCATATAATTATAATCTTGATTAACTACACTTAATTACATAAATATTATTCAGAGTATAACGTTATTTTGCGTGAAAATATACGCATAATACGTCATATGTTTATACAATTTACGTGCTAATTAATAATTATAAAAAATGGTATATTCTGTGAAAAAACTCCTTGGAAGAGCCACCCTTATGCTGCAGAGCGTCTCTCTGAGGCTAAGCATCAGAGTAATTTTCACCTTTAACTTCTTCGGAAACATTTTTGCATAAGAGTACGCGCTTTGAGAATAAAATCTAAATCAGTTTGTAGTGATGGGATGGAGAGATTATTATTTTCTTCCTTTGTGAGTATCGAAGGTAGTCTTTTAATGTCCCATGATTCTGTCAGATAAGAAGTTCAGCAGCAATGGAGCCGAATAGAAAAAGAAAACACTTTTTTATGGGGAAAAACATATATTTAGATAAAAGTATAAAGAAAAAGAGCACAAAAATTAAGGAATAATTTAGAACACCTATAATCTCATAACCTGAAGATAAATGATAAAATTTTGGACTATTTTCTTCCAGTCAGACAGAGATACATAGATAGATGAAAGTGTGTGTGTCTGGATGACTGGATACAAAGGTTCATATTAAAAAGAATATATATATATGTATGTATATGTGTGTGTGTGTGTGTGTATGTGTGTATATATGATGTATATAAATAATATATATATACGTATATATATATATTTAAATATAGCCTTTCTTGGAGCTGGAAAAAAGATTTAGAGTCAGGAAGAACAGTTTAAACTCTTAACTCTCCACTTATGAACTATGAGAGTTTGAGCACTGTTGGGTCTTCATTTGTAAAATATTTGCCTTGTAAGACTGACAGTTGAATGAAATACAGTGGTTCTCAAAATACAATCCCTGATCAACCACTTGGCAAATTGTTATAAATGCAAGTTTTCAGGCCCCATCCCCAACCTTCTGCAAAGCCCTGTATGATTCTCTGCAAAATAAAGCATGAGAACCACTGAGATGGAGTTTTGTAAAACCTAATGGCTACTCCGTAAATGTAGCTGCTGTTAATAAATTATGGTGTTGTCTCCTCTTTGTCCTTTATTATCCCCCAATCAGGTTCAGTTCAATAGCACTCATTGAGCTAAAAGTCAGTGCCAGGCAGTAAGTGGGAGTTCACAGTCCACAGTCTGTAGCAGGAGACACCAGCCACTTTCTTGGTCACGTGTCTCAGTAACAAGCCAGAAACCTTTCTTTTTTTTTTCTTTTTTTAAAATTTTGCCCAGGCTACTCAGCCCATAGAAACCACTGAGATTAAGCCCATGCTTTTCAAAACAGGCTCAATAGGTGGGGCCCAAGCAATGTTACTTTCTGACCAAAAGGAGACCTTCTGATTAACAACAGTAAGCTCCACACCCCCCTCCCCCGTGATAAAAAAAACTAACAGGTGCCTTAGAGATCATCTAGTTCAAACCTACCCATTTTATAGAGAAAGGTAAGGCTCGGGAACAGGGTGCTGATGGACAATGAAGAGGCATGCAGAGGCATCTAGCCCTTCATCTATGTGCTTTGGGACTAACACCTACATTTGCTAGATGACACCAAGGCGCTCCCACTGACTCAGACCAATTAGAAATAGCCACCTGCCCTTGCCAGCAATGAAAGTAACACACACACAACCAACTTATTTCATTTCAAAGGGAATATATAATAAGCTATTAGACAATCCACTATGGTTTGTATACAGACAGATAAATATTCAGGATGGGTCCATCTAGAAGCACAGGAATGGATATAAGAGCCACAGGAAGGCCTCTACACTGAATCTGACCCTCTAAATAAATAGTGACAAAGTACCACTACTAATAGCATTTCAAAGAATACCTGAAATCAAGTAAGGATTCCAGATGTGTCCATTTTTATTTAAAATGATTTTGACAAAGAAATGTGTAGTGGGGGGGAAAAAAGTCATATGCAGCCAGAAAGAGAAGTCTGGCTAGTATTTCGTAAGAGAGGGAGAAGGAAATCATGCTAAATACAAGTTATATCTGGCTTTTTTTGTTTGTTTCTTTCTTTATTTTTAAACCTCTTTGGAGGTTTAAACAAATAAATCCATTCTTTTTTTTTTTTTTAAGTGGGCTCCATTCCCAACATGGGGCTTGAACTAAAGACCCTGAGATTAAGAGTCACATGCTCTACCAACTGAGCCAGCCAGGTGCCTGTAAACAAATTAAAAAAAAAAAAAATTCACAGAACAAATGTTTACTGGATATCAATTGCCTATGATCAATGAGGAATCATATTATTACTAACAGACATCTGACAGTTTACAGTCATGCAGTCCTGAGTAATTAGAAGGTTCTTGGTCACAGCTCCTAATGCTCACTAAGCTCTCCAACAGGTGTGGGGTCCTACTGGCGCTGGTATGCTGGTCATGACCAAGATCATCTTCTCAGCTTGCCCACAGTGCAGCTTCTTGAAATTCTAAGCCCCAGGGAATTCTTCCACACCCTCTAACTTCCTGTAACTGAGTACTAAATTCTGGGACATCCCTACTCAGCACTCCTCTTACTGCAATATATTTAAGTTAGTCTTTCCACTGCATTGCAAGATCCTTGAAGGCAGGGCAAGGCTGCACTCTTCTCACCTTTTTTTTTTTTAATTCCCCAGAGTGTTTTCATAGAGCTGTGAAAGGACTCAAAATATCTGTTGGCATCATACTCAAATCTTCTACCTTTTTGTCCCCTATCAAGCCCACTCAGAGACAATCACCACAATAAAATTACAAGATTGAGAAAAGTCAGTAGACATTCATTATAAACCACAGAAAACAAATCAGGTTAACACACTATTATTAACACCCTATAGATGAATCCTGGCCTATTATTAATAATAATAGCAGTAAAATCTAACTCTAAGCAATTACTCTACACTCTTGATCACTGCAGACCATTGCTTGCTTGCTTTCTTTTTCTTTTTTTTTAAAGATTTTATTTATTTATTTGACGGACAGAGATCACAAGTAGGCAGAGAGGCAGGCAGAGAGAGAGAGAGAGGAGGAAGCAGGCTCCTTGCTGAGCAGAGAGCGCCAATGCGGGGCTCGATCCCAGGACCCTGAGACCATGACCTGAGCTGAAGGCAGAGGCTTTAACCCACTGAGCCACCCAGGTGCCCCCATTGCTTGCTTTCTAAGGTGAACAACATCCCAGCTCAAGGCTGGATGCACCCAGAGCGCCCACTGCATCAGAATAGCACAGTAGTTCAATAATTTTGTCTGGAGAAGACAGAGATGGAGAACAAAAAAAAAAAGAGAGAGAGAGAGAGAGAGAGAGAGAGAGAAGTGAAATAGCAAGCCAGCCCTTCTGTTCTACACGTTCTTCTTTCCCATTTTGCCAATCTGATTTCACTCATAGTGACTCATAGTGAAAGAGAAAACATGAGAATTGCATTCAGATGTGCAGAGGTTAGTAACTACTTAGTTTTCTAGACCAGCTCATCTTCCAGTAACGCTGTAGTTGCCTTCCGTTCCATTTCACTTAGATTGGCATCTGAACAGCTGCAAATAAATTTCCCTGAAGTCCAGAACACATTCTTACGTTGAACACTCAAAAGGGGGTATTTTAAAGGAGGTGGTGTGTATTCGCACTGTCAGGGAGGGCATTGCCATCTCGCTTCACACTGGGGATTTCCTCCGGTTTCTTTGTGTCAGTTTCATCTCCATTTTGCACTCTGCCCCTTGCTCTGTCGCGAGGCCCCACTTTTCGTAACCAACATTCTAGAGCCAATCAAGAAGTAAAGAAAAGAAAAACGCCCGCCCGCTCCCAATTTCCTTCGCTCCGCTGCTCACCAACCGCAGAGCCGGCTGAGCTTGAGCCGCTGTCATCTTTACCCCAGCTCAGCTGATCGGTTGGCGCCGCCGCCGCCGCCAGATTCCAGAGGGGAAGAACAAGAAGCTGGGAGACTAGACATGGACGTGAATTTCGCCCCGCTCCGCGCCTGGGACGATTTCTTCCCTGGCTCTGACCGCTTCGCCCGGCCGGACTTCAGGGACATTTCCAAATGGAACAACCGCGTGGTGAGCAACCTGCTCTATTATCAGACCAACTACCTGGTGGTGGCTGCCATGATGATTTCCGTTGTGGGGTAAGTAGGGTCCCCCTCCGGGGCACTGATCGAAGGCGGCACCGTGGGGCCCCGGGTGTACAGGATCCCGGGATGTGGAAAAGCTCTCCACGCCCAGCCTCCGCCCTGGCAAGTGCGAGCGGTCAAGCCAGTGGAAACTTGTCAGGGCGAGGCCGCAGCAATCTTGATGTCCCCTTTTCCTTCCCGTGCCCCGGGCGGAGAGGTGAAGGGATTGCTAGGGGTGAGGAAATTTTGCCAGCTTCGAACAAGAAACAACAACGACAAAAAAACCCGACTTTTTTTTTTTCTTCTGTGCCCTGATTAGGCTCTTGTTGTAAATATTTGCAGCGCCCCAGTCTTTTAGAAATAAGAACGAGGGAAGTGGTGTAACCCTATACTGGGGCTGGCGGGTACGGGCGCCGCCCTGGGAGACTTGGGCGACAGGGTGTGGATCCGAACTCTGCATTCTGGGGGTTTTAATGTAAAAAGAGCACCCAAGAGGCGACGGGCTTTGTCGGTTTCTCCGCCCAGTGCCCGCCTCACTGTATGAGGAAGGTGAGCTTGGAGCGAGAGGGTGGGTGTTTCCTGGTGGCGCAGCTCCCGGTGTGGGGTGAAGGCTGCCCTGGCTCTAGGAACGGGGTTCTCTTGCGTTTTCATCCAGGAGTTGTCAGGCGTGGCTACTTTCTCTCTTTCACTTCTAGCCCGTGGTCTCATCGTATTAAAGACCTTCTCAACAACAGATCTTAAGATAAAAAGTCTTCTGTGTCCAATACAATTCCACCCGCTTCCTGCACGCACACCTGTTCTTCTAGAAACCACCTTTTCTTGTAGTCTGCCCTTTAAGAAAGGCTTTTCTCACTTTTGCAGGATGGCGATATTCTAGATCTTGCTGATTCTATGCATCTTGAAAGAAAAAGCCAACCTCAGATTTTATAAAGGAATTTGCTTGCCAGTACAGAGGGAAAGTTGGCCTAGGAGAAAGAGGAGGAATCTGCAGCTTGGAGGGTGTGGGAAAGGCCAAATAGGGGGGTTTCTTAGGTTGGTTTGCTGATCTTTGGCTTATTTATTACTGAGTCACTTCTTGGCGACAAGCTCAAAACAACACCAAGATCAGTCAGACATGACTTCTAGCCCAAGGGCACGTGGCAGTTGTTGAGAAGCCATAGGACCAGGAACAGCACAGTGGAGAGAGTTCACAATTTCCAGACGTGATTCCGAGTAGTTGCCCCCATGCCAAGGAGAAGGCTCGTTTGTGGGATTCAGTGGACAGTTGCACAGATCCTCATTCTGTGTTGCTTAAGGAATCACAAACTCTGAGAATGACTTGGTGTGTGGAAGGCATAGGCTCTGAGCCCACTCTGAATTAGAGTGGCAGCCAAGTTAAAATTGGTTGGGGTAGGACAGGCCTGGGGCGGCTGCTTCCTGAACCTTTCCCCTATCCTTGTGCTTGAAGCTCATTTCCCAGAACACGAATAGATTTTGTTAAAACGTAATAAATAGTATAGAGGATTGCATCTGTGGGTTTGCTTTCTTTTTCTTTTTCTCCCTCTTAGTAAAGAAGCAAGCCAGGGACGCCTGGGTGGCTCAGTTGGTTAAGCAGCTGCCTTCGGCTCAGGTCACGATCCCAGCGTCCTGGGATTGAGTCCCACATCGGCCTCCTTGCTCGGCAGGGAGCCTGCTTCTCCCTCTGCCTGCCTCTCTTGTCTGCCTGTACTCGCTCTCTCTCTCTCTCTCTCTCTAACAAATAAATAAATAAAATCTATAAAAATAAAAAAAAAGGAGCAAGCCAGACATACTATCTGGTGATCTAGATATGAGGCTTTTTTTGTGTGTGTGCGGTAACCCTCGAAACTTAGATATCAGACAAGGTTTGACACGTACTAGTCAAATGTTCAGAGAAAACTATTGCTTTTCTTTATTTTTTTTTTAAGATTTTATTTATTTATTTGATAGAGAGGGACACAGTGTGAGAGGGAACACAAGCAGGGGGAGTGGGAGAGGGAGAAGCAGACGCCCGCTGAGCCCATAGCCCGATGCAGGGCTCCATCTCAGGACCCCACGCCCATGACCTGAGCCAAAGGCAGACGCTTAATGACTGAGCCACCCAGCACCCCAAAACTATTGCTTTTCAAAGAGGTGTACTGCCCAGACTAGACACAGGCTTGGGCAGCCTTGCTGCTTTGATGGAATCCATTTTTCACTGTGAAGGTCAGGGTCCAGCCCCCTGACTAAATATAGCTCCTTCATTATAGTGCCTTAGCCTACTCCAGGCAGTTTTGAAGTGTGGGCCCTTCCCATGCTCCTTTTCAAATAAAAAATGTTGGTTGGCAGTGAACTTTTTGAAGGTAAAAGTGAAAAATAGCATCTTTACTTATTATTCTTCTTCTTTTAAAAACTTAGAAAAGATTCAGGCCAGCAGCAAATTGTTTTGAAAATTACATGTGTGTAAAAAATAGGATTTCCTTCATACCCCAGTAAAAATTTGGTGTATGACCTTTAACTGTTTTCTCTGCACCCACAAACACACAGTCAGTAATTTTTCTACAAATGACTTTTTTCTTTATAATCTAATAATAATAAAAGCAAACATTTATTGTGTACTGAGTGCTCTGTGTGCCAAGTATTTGGTAAACAATTTACTTTCATTATCTCATACAACCCAGTGAGATGAGATATTATTATTATTGTTATTACTATTATTATTATTCTTGAGGCTCAGAGAGTGTAAATTGACTTGCTCAGTCTTGTGCTCTGAACTAATGTGCCATCTGAGGTTTTTTTGTTGTTTTTTTAAGATTGTATTTATTTATTTGAGAGAGGGGGGGGGGCGCCTGGGTGGCTCAGTGGGTTATGCCTCTGCCTTAAGCCTCTGCCTTGAGAGAGAGAGAGAGAGAGAACATGGTGGGGAGTGGAGGGGGTGGGGGGCAAAGGGAGAGGGAGAAATAAGCTCCCTGCTCAGTGGGGCTCCATGCCAGGCGCCCCGGATCATGACCTGAGCTGAAGGTAGATGCCTAACCGACTGAGCCACCCAGGTGTCCCTAATGTGCCATAATGTGCCATCTTCTTATGAGTCATGAAGTTTAGTCTCTTTTTTTTTTAATTTTTTTTTTTTTAATTTGACAGAGACAGAGATCACAAGTAGGCAGAGAGGCAGGCAGAGAGAGAGGAAGGGAAACAGGTTCCCCGCTGAGCAGAGAGCCCAATTCGAGGCTCAGTCCCAGGACCCTGAGATCATGACCTGAGCCGAAGGCAGAGACTTTAACCCACTGAGCCACCCAGGCGCCCCTATCTGGATCTTCTATAGCATCTGATAGTTTCCCATACTTTGGTAGAGTGTGTGTGAAAATGTGGCCTGGGTATTTACTGGGGAAGGAACCATGTTCAAAGGATGTTCAAAGCTTCTGTCCCTTAGTAGTGACGAGGGGCCTCCAGGGCCTTGTTGGAGGGCTCTAGCCTCAACTCTGAATTCTCTTGTGTTGAAAACTGGCTTGGGTCAGGATGCAGAAAGCCTGCTCTTCCAGCTCATAGGAAGGAAGAAGGAATACCAAGTGGATATCATCTACCTCCAAAAGCAACAGAGAGGGCTGCCTTTCCCAAGATGGAGGTTAAGAGGAATTAGGATAGAGGTAAATCTGTATCTGAAGGCCTGATCAGGCAGGGCCTTGTAATCCATGGTTAGAAGTTCCATCTTCATCCTAAAAGCCTTGTTTACCAGGCATGTGACTTCCACTCAGTAGGTCTACTCTGTCTCTTAGATTAATTCTGAGTGAGTCTCTTAGCTAATAGCCCTTGTTAAAGATAGTTGTCACATGTTCTGGCTCTTCAAAGAGTATAAAGGAGTGGTTAAGGGTTCAGGCACCAAAGCCACATTGAGTAACTTTTAAATCCCAACTGCCGGTCATTAGCTGTGTAACCTTGGACTTCAACTGCGCCTGTGTCTCAGCCTCCTCATCTATAAATGAGTCCAATTATAGTACCTGCCTCATAGGGCTTCTGTGAGGATTACCCGAGTTACTACAGGCAAAGTTCTTAGAATAGTGTCAGCTCTTAGTTTTTGCTCCACACGTGTTACTTATTATTATTATTATTATTAATCATTGTTGGTGTGAGAAACATAGACAGCATCTTTTTTTTTTAAGATTTTATTTATTTATTTGACAGAGAGAGATCAAAAGTAGGCAGAGAGGCAGGCAGAGGGAGAGAAAGAGGAGGAAGCATGCTCCCTGCCTGCCGAGCAGAGAGCCCGATTCAGGACTTGATTCCAGGACCCCAAGACCATAACCCGAGCTGAAGGCAGAGGCTTAACCCACTGAGCCACCCAGGTGCCCCATAGACAGTATCTTTATCCCAACAGCTCCATCCTCCCAAGCTCCAGTTGCCAACTTACCTATACTACTACTTCTCCTTCAAGACTCAGCTTTGGTACCATCTTTTTGGAAACATTTTCCTTTTGTCCCTCACCTCCTTGTGTTAGTTGGGCCACACACCTGGGCCTGTATCTTTCCTGGTAGTTAACCTCACAGGCTTTTAAGTTGTCTTTTTCCTTGTCTCCACCCTGGACTATAAATTCCTTGAGGCCAGAGACTGTGGGTTTTGTTTGTGATTGCTTTTTCTTTGTCTTGTCATGGTTATCCTTACTTGTATTCACTGTATCCCTGAGGCCTCCTCTGAAGCAGATGCTCAGTTGGTGAATACAAAGTAAATAGATGAACAGAAAGCTGCAATGTAATCACAGGGGCAACTTTTAACCGACCTAATGGAACAGATTATGTTGAAGCACATAGCAGCACTCTAGTACATAGCAACGGCATGCTCCTAAAGTGATTCTAACTGGGTCATGGCTGACAGCACTTGCTACATATTGGTTAAGATTACTATAGTGTAAAAATACAATTTAGAAAGGTTATAATGCAACCTTTTAGAATTTTGGTGAAATACTCCCCTGCCAGCTTTCTCAATGTCAGCACTGTGGACAATTGGGATCATATAATTCTTCGTGGTAGAGGGCTGTCCTGTGTATTGTAGGATATTTAGCAACACCCCTGCTCTCTACCCTCTGAATGCCAGTAGCACCCAGGCCCTCAAAAAACTGCCTGCAGACATTGCCAAATGTCCCCTGGGGGTCAAAATTGCCGGGGTTGAGAACCACAGCTCTGTTGCCAAGAAAATCATGATAATTTAGTGATCACTTTTACTAAATGCAAGTCAGCTTAAAACAAGTTACAAAAACAGAGTTCCTGGCAGTTACTTAGCAAAACAATTTGGTTTTGCCTCCTGGCTTCTGAGTTTTCATACATAAGTATAGAGCAGATTTGAAGCTTACATGGCTTTGATCATTATCCTTGATTTATTAAATTTGTTATGCTATCATTGTTTTATTATTCTGCCTGGAAGACTCTGCTGACTCCACAGATTCCCTTTATATTTTTTGACAACATTCTGGCTGTTGCTTTTCTTCATTTTGCTTAAAAGTTCGTGTGCTCTGGAGTCCCACTACCATAATCTTGGAATTACATGTCTTAATTAATATAAAGAGCATTAAGGCCCAGCAAGTGATAATATTTAAACAGTAGCTGCTGTTATTATATTACATCCCAGGTTCCAAGTATATTTGGAATTCTCACAGCTTGTGTATTCTCTAAGAAATATTAGATGATGGATATGCTTTAGTGGTTTTGTCATAATTGTAACTCGTTTCTTATAAACACTTGTGTTGCTTCCCTTGAAGACTTCAGTTTCTTTTTGAGATTCAGGCATCACTTCAGAAAAGATTGGTGACTTAAAAGGAATAGCATTAATAACAATTAGGGAAGTGTGTGTTTTGCTGAAAGGGGCTTCGCATTTTTTAAATCAAGAAAGGAAAAATGCCTAAGATTGAAGAAGATATGATGTACCACCTCCATCCTTAACACAATACATCTTGCCACTAGATATTCTTTTTTTTTTTTTTTTTTTTTTTTTTTTAAGTAATCTCTACTCCCAGCGTGGGGCTCAAACTCACAACCCTGAGATAAAGAGTCACACGCTCCAGTGACTGAGCCAGCTAGGGGCCCCTTGATACTCTTTTTATATCATACACAGCAATAGAAGTCTCTGCCTCTATTTCAAAGTGAAAAGCAAAGACAACACCTACTTGCACTTCCAGTTTAAGTGCTCAGTATATGATACATTTTGGTTGTGGACAGGAATTTCTGTGCTTAACAGAATGCCGAAAGATTTGAGCTCCAGAAATCTAAAATATGGGCCATAGAACAGCAGTGTCTTTCACCGTGGGAGCTTGTTGGAAATGCAGAGTTTCAGGTACCCTCCCAGACCTCCTGAATCATAGTCAGCTTTCTGACAAGACTCTCAGATGATTCATAGGCACATGAAAATTTAAGAAACACTGGTCTGGCCTGGTTCAAAAGAACCACTGAGAAAATTTTAAATAAATGTACCCATATGCCCAGGTGTTAACTTCAGAAATACTAAATATATACTTCTTGGGTGAGTGCAGGATCTTAACTCCCCAAGTGATTCTGATACACACCCCCAGATTGAAGTTAAGAAGTACTGATCCCATCAAATTCCCATTTCACAGTTGTGAAGGCTGGAGTTCATGTGGCTAATTAGGACCAAAAGCTGCTAATAAATAGTAGCCTCTTTTATTGTTATGAAGTAAAATACTTATCCTGTTAAGTCCTATTGCAAATATTCTGAAGCTTCTAATTAACCAAATTCAACTCCATTGCCAACTCTCACAATTTGTATTATTTGCTTCTCTTATTCTCACAGATTCCTCCCTGCCATCAGGAGTCTTATTTCCTGGCGTGGCATCAGAAAGCACCAACCACACACAGAATTTTCAAACATATAAATGCCTCCAGTGCATCTCCAGCTAAAAGGCTCATTTATTTTCGTACGTGTATGATCAGGCCTCCCCTTTAAGACAGCACAGTGTAGCTCCTGAATGGGCCCATATTTTTTTTTCTTTTTTTGAGCCCATATATTCTTTTTTTTTTTTTTAAGATTATTTATTTATTTATTAGACAGACAGAGATCACAAGTAGGCAGAGAGGCAGGCAGAGAGAGAGGAGGAAGCAGGCTCTCCACGGAGCAGAGAGCCCGATGCGGGGCTCGATCCCAGGACCCTGGGATCATGACCTGAGCCGAAGGCAGAGGCTTTAACCCACTGAGCCACCCAGGCGCCCCGAGCCCATATATTCTTAAAGTACTTCCTTATGATGTGGCCTGGGGAGGTGTTACCAGAGGGTGGAAACTCCAGGTGCCACTTCATGCTTCTAGTTGCTTGAAGTGGCAAGACGTTTCTGGAAGGCTGTACTTCTGTGTGAAAAGAGCATTACTTTAATCTTTTCAGAATGAGTGTGGTCCCATAATATGTTTGAGGCCTATGGCTGCCAGTGTCTGGTATTGAAAAATAGTCAAATTGTTGGTACTTTTTAATGCTGCAAGGATGAAAAACCTAAGTTTCTAGTTGGTAAAGGAAGAACGGGATAAGAGAGCTCTGAGACATTCTGTATTGGAATATATTAAAACATTTGCAGATCGAATTAATGGCAGTTCTTTTATGCCAAAACCTAGCAAAAAGTTGTTGAGATTAATCAACTCCCACACCAATGCTACAATATTACTCTTTTTTTTTTTTTTTTTTGCTTTGTCCACGACACAAAGACTGTGAAGCATTTACCAACTTCTCAGGTGCCATGCTAGGAGACACAGTGGAGAATATGACACCATGATACCTGCTTTCATCGTGTTTAGAGTCTAGAGGGGCAGCAAGGCGAAACTACAGACATAATTAATTTTTATACAAAGATAGCAAGTGCACAGAAATATATCCGTACATCAAAACATTCTTTTCAACCTGACTTACCTTCTTTCCCCTGTTCATTATGATCCCAAATTTCAAAACTCAGGTGTTGAAAATGGGAGAGGCCTTGAGTTCAGGTGTTGAAAATGGGAGAGGCCTTGAGTGTGGACCCGGGAAAGGATAATTACATGTTTCCTTCCCATCCTCCCCTGGGGCTCAGTTGTCTTTTACTCAGTTGGTAAGTATTTACTGAGCACGTGCTGTATGTCAGATACTGTGCAGGCACAGAGGGCACAAGCAGGAATACTGCTCCACCCTACCTTCCCAGTCCTCCCAGAATTAATCCCCTCCTGCCCTCCCGTCCTTCTTTATCTCTACTTGAGACAGGGCACGTGCAGTGCTGGCCTGTGCCTTTCCTGGATGGGTTATGTGCTGCTTCTGAGTACAGAACTGTAAGAAGTCTGTCAAAGCTCAATAAAATTTATAATCTCAAAATTCTTCATCTAATAAGGATTGCCTTTCATTAAATCCTTGGACACTGTTTGTGAAGCCTTGTTCTTGACTTCTCCCCCGACATTTAAAAAAAAAGAAAAAAATTCCTGCTACCATTAGCCTGGGGATGGTAGTTTCTGTCTCCTTTTCCCATATTAGGATTTATAATGATTCTGGATAAGTGTGCAAATGAGCGTATTTTGGATTCCTGGTCCCTTTCTTAGAAGGCAAAAGCTCTCAATCTACTTAGCAGGGGCCGAGAGCTCTGCTTTAGAAATCCAATTCTGAAAGATGAACTTGACCTTAATACCAAATTGTGCAGCACTATTAGAAATTTCTTATTCTTTTCCTTTTAAACAAATGAATTCTATCCCTTATCACTCAGCTTCAGAATACATACCTATAACATCCTCCTCTGTCTGTTGCAATGGGCTTGCTTGCTTCTTATTTCCGAGAACACTTTCATGCCTGTGATCTCAGACAAAAGCTGCAGGCTGCCTCTCCCTTCTGTAAAGATTTACCATTAAACAGGTAGGATTTCCCAGCCTGCCCTTCCATGGAGCAATCACTAATGGAGACACGACTGAGAAGGCAGAAAGTCCAACTGAAGTGGAAGACTGAAGCTTTGGTTCCTGCTGCTCTAATCTGCCTCCATACATATGCACGTGGTTTCTCCCTGTCTCAGAGAAACAGAAGGGAATGGAGAAGTTGGGTGTTGATGGGGGGGTAAACAGGCAGGATGATCCTGTAAGAAAGAAGATTAAGTGCCGCCAGGCTCATTTACATTTCCCCTCCCCGGCCTTCTCCATGCCGTCAGAACCTGCCGTGGGAAAATAGTTGAATTTACTCTGCTGAAAGGATTCAGAAAGAACAGTTTGCAAACAAAGATCTCTCCACCTCAGTTCCAAAACATTATGTTTCCAGAGTGCCCGTGGGTTCCTAATTGCTGAAAGCAATGATGAGTATACATGAAGGTCCATTATGCTGTTCTCTCAGCATCATATATAGTAGAAATTTGCCCTAATGTAAAGTTTCAAAAGGAACAGTTGCAAGCTAATCAGATCCTTGTACACTGTTATTTGAAGTGCCATCGCTGAGGGAAGTCTGAGATATATGGCTTCTAAACCAGACCCAATTGACTGTTTACTAAGAAAAAAATAAGCAATTAGCTTAACAAACAAAGGAGGTTCATAAGGTGTGTCTTTCATGAATACTTTAAACTTGTCAGCTGCTGCCAAGAGAGTGGACCATTTGAGTGTTTAGATCCATGGTGCCAAGTGCACAGGATATGACTGATAGACAGTACCAACAAGGATGCAGTAAATACTGTGGGTCTTCCTAATTCAGTTGGCTAAGATCTCAGTGTTAGATTATGACGCCTTTCTGTGACCAAAGAGGCAGGCTCCCATCCCACCTTAGACTGCTCCAAAGTCTCCTTTACCTGGTGATTATTAAGCCAAGGTTACCCTGATCATACTGACTCCAAGCTGATTTGTACATTTGTGTCTATACTTTATAGTCAGAAATATTATTTGCCTGTACAGAAGCCATGCTGGGAAACCAGAATAACCACAGAAGGCCACTGGGGTTATCTGGGGGAATCAAAGAGCAAGAGGGGCCTCTACAGGCATGTCTGCAGGATTCTGAGTCTCCTGTGCTCCCCCACGCTCCCTCCTGATCCCCAGCACGTGCTAGTGGCAAGACTCACAAAGTTCCTCCTGCTGGGAAGCCAAAGGGCCCTTTCGGACCACATCATAATCATCCTGCCTCACATCTGGATGGGCACACACATGATATTTCCTACTTTTCTTTTTCCTCTGTTCCTTTCATCACAACTCTGTGAAGGTACAAAGACAGGGACTATTTCTCCGGTAATATTTAGTGTGCACTAAGAATAATAGTGATTTGTCCTAGAGAAACTTCCTATCACTTCATTCCTAGCCATGGAAAGTTGCTGAGCTTCCTTTAAATACCATGAAAATATGCTAGATCCTTATCTGCCTTTTTCCTTTCTTTCAACACACATGTATTGAATACCTGCTAGGTGCCAGGGAGAAAATGTTACAGTCCCAGCCCTCAAAGAGCTTAATCCAGTGGGAGACAGACCTGCATCCAATCCTCATTAAGTATATGTAACACCACCGCTGTGAGAAGGCTAGGAAGGAAGGGCATATGGTGCTCTAAAGTGGCCAGAGAGACAGAAGGGCTGATCAGGCTGGGTTTTGAAGGAAGTAGAAGTGAATCATGCAGAGAATGGCTTGTGAGGTCCAGAGACAGGCAAGGTCTAGAAGGAGATCGAAACCCCCAGGGGACAGAGATCAGGAGGCTGCGTATGAAAAGACCACAGACAGGGCTGCTGCTAGCCCTCGGGCTCCTTCAGACTGATTATTGAAAGCACCCCTTCCTCCTAGCAGATGGAGCCTAAACCAGATTGGTTAGTGAGTCAAATGTGGCCTGCATTGTAGTCCCCTCCCCCCTTACCACCCCAGCCAGTCCTCCTTGTGCCAGGTACAAATCTCATAGCAGTATTTAGTGGCCTGGAGGCACACACAGGCAGGTGCGCCAGACCCTGTGGGGCCTTGGAGCATGTGTAACGAACTGTGTTTTTATTCTAAGAGCAAGGAGAAGCAAGAAAATGGATGGGTGGGTTCATCTTTGCGATGACCCTTCTTCTGGCTATTGAAGGACCACAGAAAAACATCACCAATTTAGAGAAATCCACTGTGAGTAAATTGTTCCCTGCCTTTCTTGGTGAGTCAGGCTTCCTGAGGAACCCAACTACAAAAATACCTTTTTGGGTTAGAAAATTGGAACTCGGGGCAAAGCGGCTTCCACTGCTCAGGAAGTGTTTCACTGCCTTTTTGGCTCTCGTGGGCCTTGCATTGTGCCCGGAGTTACCAATGGTGCACTCGACTTGATTTGAGGATCTCTGTTTTGGTAAACTTTTATCGCCAATCCTACAGTGGATGGGTTTGGACATATTTACTAACCTGTGCATTCCCTAGCTTGCTTATGTGTAGAATGAGATGTGTTTTTCCAGATCTGTCCTAGCTTTAAAATTGTGTGGTCAGCCAGGTTGTTTGTTTTTGTTTTTTCCTCCCCTCCTTTAGGAGCTGAAATTATTGCTTTGGCTAACACCTGCTGGTAGCCACCTCGCCTCAGAGAGAAACCAGAATGTCAAGGGATTTCCCAGAATGATCCTTCGTTGCTGACCCCAACTGGAAGAACACTGAGAATGGGTGGGTGTAGGGGAGGGGGGATTGGAGTCCGGAAGCTGCCTAACAATACACAAGGGGCTATGTCATAAGTTGCTGTCACAGTTACATCAGCTGGCATCCTTTTCTCTCTCCTACACCCCTTCAAATGTGTTTCGTCACTTCTCCAGGCCTCAGTTTATTCATCTGTGCAATGGGACTGAATCTCTATCTTTGAACACTCTGCTACAGGATTCTGTGATGGGGTTGTAAACCTTTTCACGACCATCAATATTTCCAGTGGAATTTTTAACCATTACACTTATTTATTTGTTTACTCAGTTACTTACGAAATAGGAGGTATATGTATGTAGGTGTATATTTTTGTCTCACATCAGAAAAACATGTTGATCGCTTTTGACTTGTTAAACTAGATCCTGTTTCCATCAAGGACAGAAAATTGCATTCTCTCTCTCTCCCCCTCTGTCCCTTCTCCCCTCTCTGTCCTTCTCCCTTCCCACTATCTTCGTGCTCCATTCCTCCCACCCTTTCTCATTGTACGACTACCAGTAGGTGAAACTCCACCCATCAGAGCCCAGTGGCAATTGTCCCCCATGAAAGCTGGGGTAACATATTTATGGGAGTTTTCGTCTAAAGCTTCCTGGGCTTTATTGCGACTGGCATGACTAAGAGCCCAGCTGTTGACTAAGAAATTTCACTCATCTCAGATGAGAACTGGCTCCCAAGCTCCTGCACCCACTGGAAAATGAAATTAAACTCTGGAGGCTAGTGTATGTGTTTTATTTTCCTCCAAGTGCAATTAGGTGCCAAGGCCTTGGAGTGGTACAAATTTTACTCTTTGTTAGAATGGAATGGCACTTCTTAAGAAGAATAAGGAAGAAAACCATTTCTGCTCCAAGTAACTTTGTTCATTTTTTCCAGCTTGGAAACTTGGTTACTTTCTAATTATAGATTGTGGCTGGGCGTGTTGTAAGCTAAAACCAGTTCTATAGGGCTCTGTGCTCTGTTCTTTTCCCTTGAACATGAGCAACAGGAACAGGTGAAAAGCAAATTTGGAATTGCTTGAGTCAGTCCTGGATTTTTTGTTGTTCTTTGTCCTGGGCTTTATTTAGACATTCAACGTAGATGCCTACTTTGCTTATCCAGAGGAAAACAGACAAAACTTGGCATACTTTTTATTATGTGCTTCACCGCATGAATTATTTTGATAGGTGTTCTAGAAGGAACTGTGTGGGATACCTTTGCTATTTTGCTACCAACCAACCGTCTTTTATTTGCAGTTTATGCAAGGCAGTTTCCTTAAACTTGAACCCTCCACTCGAGTGTTTTGCATTAATGTTGATGTTTGCTTTCCTTTACAGCTCAAAAATATTTGGGTGAAACTAGTAAACAATGGGAATAAACTACCCACAATACTGCCCAGTATAATTGCTCCAGTCTTTCAGTATAACTTCTTTTGGCATCTTTCAAGGGCTAGGAATGAGATGTATTAATTGGCGACAGTTTCTGGGCCTCTCCACTCAGTTTCCTTACCACATGCTAAAAAAGATTTTATTTTTGCCCTGTCCGGTTCTTCCCTTCTCCAAGCCTGCAATAGTCTTTCCCAGATCTGGGCAGAAGGTACGGCATAACCCAGATGAAATTTTAAAACAGAAAAAGTACAGAGTGACTCTGTGGGCCCAGACGATAAAGAACTGGTGAAGGACAGACAGAACGGTTCAATTGCTGGATGCTGGGAAAGGCTGGCGGAGTGGGGTGGTACCCCTTGCCACAAGAGGATCTGGAGAAGCGCCAGGGAACCAAGCTTTGGGTGGGAGAAGGAACAGCTTCGCTGTGGTGTATGAATTGCTGTTGCATTAATGTTGGAGAGACAGTGGGAGGAAAGATGGGCGACTGTAGCTGGCCTGTGCCCAGCCTGGGTCGTAGACCTGGGAGCAGCTGCTTTTATATTTTTATATTTTCATATTTTCCTTTCGTATATGTTCATTTTATTTCTGATTACAAAATAAGGTACTAATTGTAAAAATTTCTACTTCTCAGGTATATAACATATATAAATCCACCTAATGGAGAGAATGTAGTATTTTTACTTTTACCCACTCAATAGACTAGTAATATCTTTCCATATTATTGAGTATTTAAAAATAGCTGCATATACCACCTCTTGTAATTTGGTGGCCATATACGTTATTGCTATAAGTTTTTCATCATAAACACCACTCCTGTGAAGATTGTTACATCTCAGTCTTTGCATTCTATTTGTTTCCTTTGATTGTATTCTGATATTTATTGCCTGAAAGGGGATGAATATTTGCAAGAGTTTTGAATGAAATAAGCAACTTAATATTATAGGGTTTAACTCTAAATTATGTCCTACTGCACTACTCTTACCACTGTTTAATTCCATGTGTTTTTTTTAAGTTTTTTATTTTTAAGATTTTATTTATTTATTTGACAGACAGAGATCACAAGTAAGCAGAGAGGCAGGCAGAGAGAGTGGGGGGGGGGGGAAGCAGGCTCCCTGCCGAGCAGAGAGCCCGATGCGGGGCTCGATCCCAGGACCCTGGGATCATGACCCGAGGTGAAGGCAGAGGCTTTAACCCACTGAGCCACCCAGGAGCCCCTAATTCCACGTGTTTTAATAGAAAATTTTAACTTTACCAAAGCAGCTTCACATTGATTTTATCCCTGATTTCACCCATTAAGGAATGCAATACTTCCTCTTTTACTTGAAACTATTTCACATAGCTTTTGTGTTTCAGAAGACAGAATCAGAGCTAAAACATAAAGGGATTTTAAGAAAAGAATCTTAGTTTTCCCAAATACGAACCCTGCCATGAGTGCGAATCCTTCGTGTGTTCCGCTTCAGAGAAAGTAAGCTCTTGGCATCACCTCCCAGTCCTGTTTTCCCCCGTCTCTCATTTCCAAATCTGTCACGTTGATATTCAGAGCATAATGAAAACACGCTGCCCCTCATTGTCCTTGCCAGTAAAATGCTTGTTGAGCCCGTTGTGAGGGTACAAAGTTAGTAACTCATTGTCCTTACTGACCACAAATGGCACATTAAGGACTCTGTATATGCTGTGGGTTGGGTGGCAGCGAGGGCCACAACACCCAGTCCCTTCTCACTTCGGAAATACTGCATCTAGTTTTCCTCTTTCTTACCAACAATAGTGTAACCTTTGGCTATGTAACAATGAAAGTGGAGGTTCTGTGCTTGGAAATCTCAGCTGATAACCCATCTCCTAATGACACTCTTGCCCCTTTTAAAGAATTATAATGGAGTCTCTGTGCCAGGAGTCACAGACTCAGATGCCTCCGAGGGCCAAGCAGGTTATGTAAGAGAGCAGTGCAGGGCAGCTGTTAGACAAGCAGTGATGAATGGTGGCTCAGTGAGGGCCATGCAGTAGATGGTTATAGAGACATGGGGGCTATTGGAGAGCATTTGCTCCATATGAAAGAGAGGGCGCTCCAGCTAGCCATTGACAGGTGGAAAAGTGAGGCTACTGTTGTTAGATTTTCCTGTTTACAGGAGAAGCTGGAAATCCCAAGTTGTATGGATTTTTTTCAATACATTGGGATTCAAGTAAAAGTTTTTTTTAAACACTGTACCATCCAAACACAAATGTGACAATAGACTGGAGACCATGGAGACCCATGGAGACCATCATGGGAACCCTATATGCTGTGGCAGCTTCTGTGGGGATTTAGATAAACCTGAAGAGCTTGGAAAATACACGAGTGCTGTCCGGGGTGTGCACTAGAGCCCAGGATATAATGAAAGTGAAACACCCTCTCCAAAAGAGGCAGTCCCTCTTAAATTATAAAAGTCTCTTAGCGCTTTGCCACATTTACTGTGAGAACGAAGACCGTTCTCAGCAATCGGACGTTGATGTTCTAGCAAATGTCACCATCACGCTGCAGGGACACACAGTGATCACGAGAGGCCCGCCAGGATCCTGTGGGGGGATGTCAGTCACGTCAGTGTAGACATCAGTCTCCTGGAAGGAGAAAGAAGAGGCTCAGAGTTGACAAACCTGGGGGAAAAGAAAGGGTCAGGCTCCGGTTCGCACCATCTGTAGTCACGTACAGAACGTGATCAAGGGCGTCACACTGGGCTTCCGTTACGGGTGGAGGTAGGGCTGTGCTTCCTTCCCCAGCAATGTCGTTCCCTGGAAGAATGGTCTCTTGTCGAAATCCAAAATTTCTTGGGTGAAAAATACATCTGCAGTGTTTGGATGAGGCCAGGCCTTGCTTGTTCAGTATCTCAAGCCCAGGAGAATGAGTTAATTCTTGAAGGAAACAACATTGAACATGTATCAGATTTGGCTGCTCTGGTTCAGCAGACCACAACAGTTGAAAACAAAGATATCAACAAAAAGTTGGGATGGTACCCATGTTTCTGAAAAAGGAACCATTCAGCAAGGTGACAGACAAGTAAGACTGACGTTGTCCAGCTATAGAAACAGCAAGATCCCAGATGGTTCCTCAGACTTATTTGTAGTATGTTTTAAAATGCAATAAAACCCGGGGTGCCTGGGTGGCTCAGTGGGTTAAGCCTCTGCCTTTGGCTCAGGACGTGATCTCAGGGTCCTGGGATTGAGCCCCACATCGGGCTCTCTGCTCAGCGGGGAGCCTGCTTCCCCCTCTCTCTCCGCCTGACTCTCTGCCTACTTGTGTTCTCTCTCTCTCTGTGTCAAATAAATAAAATATTAAAAAATAAATAAATAAAATGCAATAAAAACCATGTATGGGCTTTGGGGGGAAAATGTTTTTGAAAATTATAGGCCTCTAATAAGATGACCAGTTTGTTGGGAGTCAGACTTCCAAATGTCTTCGCTCCACCATTTTTCTTACCTCCATGCCTCAGTTTCTTCTTCTGAGAAATGAATGAATACTATCTGCCTCATCACATTATGAGGATTAAATAAGACAACGTAGATAAAATGCTAAGTACTCAGCTTGTGACTTGACTCCTCCTCACCTTCCTCATCTTCATTCACAACCTGTGGCTACCATTGCTCACCTTGCCTCCCTCTTTTCTTCGTGTTCCAGGTTCCTGAGCCCCTTCAATATGATCCTTGGAGGCATTGTGGTGGTGCTTGTGTTCACGGGGTTCGTGTGGGCAGCCCACAACAAAGATGTCCTCCGCCGGATGAAGAAGCAGTATCCCACGACATTTGTCATGGTGGTCATGTTGGCTAGCTACTTCCTCATATCCATGTTCGGGGGAGTCATGGTCTTTGTGTTTGGCATCACTTTCCCTTTGTTGCGTAAGTGAACCTCAGTCTTCTTTGCTTATGCCATAAAAAAAAAAAGAAAAGAAAAGTAGGAGCGATTGTTCATTGGGAATTACCTGACCTGTTCTTTATGTGTGTTGGCATGTCTGCAAAATCATCTGAATTTTGCAGATCAAGGTCTGATGGTTCACTAATCCCACAGAGATATATTGAGGGCCTGGTATGTGCCAGACACTCTCCTGGGGATATGATAATGCACAAAAGAAATACAAATCCCAAGTCCCATGGCAAGAAATTTGCACAGCCTACATCAGCCTCTACATTTGTCTGATGTTCAAGTCTGTTCTCAATCTCCTTAAAGATTCCTAAAGTACATTCATACTGTCCTGACACAGAATGAATGGATTTCATTTGGAAATAAACTCTTTACTGTCTGCTTACTCAGTAGATCATGTTTAGTGTCAAAGTGCCTTAAGCCTATAAGAATAAGTGGCCCAGAATACATTTACCAAGTACTCAGATTTTGGTGGGGAGAACCAGATATTTCCCAAATTTTACATGCGTCATTTATTGAGATCCCAAACGCTTGAAACCTGAAATAGAGAACAGATATAATTCCAGTCTCATCAGCAGAAATCTAATTAAAATTCTATTATATTAAGTCATAGGAAGATCCCTTTAACTTTTAATAGCATTTCACATGGGCATTTATTTCATTAAATAAAATCAATTGCTTGTTTGGGGTTATGTTAGATTAAGCCCAAATATTTATGAGTGAACTCACACCTTATTGGAAAAATACTTGGTTTTTTGTTTTTAAATATTTATTTAACTAAACTCTATACCCACTGTGGGGTTCGAACTCTTGATCCTGAGATCAAGAGTTGCATGCTCTTCCAACTAAGCCAGCCAGGTGACCCTTATTGGACAAAATATTTGAATCAGCAATTTCAAATTTATGAAATATTCCTGAAGTTTTCCTATGTGCCAAGCTTGGTATTTCGAAGGTTCTGGTTTGTTTTTAACACAGCTTATTAACTTCAGTACCTTTCCACATCAGGGCCCCGGACAGGCCAGTGTTATGAAATAGATCATAGGTAGAGAGTCAAGTGTCCCGATTTCTATTCCTAGACCTGCTGGAAACCAGCCATGTGATTTGGACCAGGTACCCTATATGGGCTGCAGTTTGCTCATCTATAAAATAAGGAAATTAGGATTCGTGACTCCTAGACCTTGATGATTGTCAGAATCATATAAGACACTTATTTTAAAGAATAAGAGTTGCCCAGCCATATCCCTTAAAGATCTTGATTCTGTGATTTGACAGTGGTGCTCCCAAAACCTGTATTTTTAGAAAGTTCCTCAAATGTTTCCAAAGGTCTAGGTTGGGAGTCTCCAGATGTAAGGCACACCAGTATTTCTCAAACTGAGGGTCCAAGATCACATATATGAAAATCATCCAGAGTGAATAGTGGCTTTTTACATTGTGGAGCTTTACCTCAGTCTTTCTGGTCTGAATTTTGGGTAGTGGAGACCTGGAATTTGCCTCTTTTTAATAGGCTCTCTAGGTGATTTATATGTGCATGGGGGTTTGAAAATCACTGATGGAGATCCCCTGCTGGGCCTGTTTAAAATACAGATCCCCAGGCCTGTCCCTTCATAGTTCTGTTTCAGGAGGTCCAGGAGAGGGGCCACGGAATGTTTCTTAGTAAACAAATGTGAGTAGTTAAGTGATGAAGCAAATCTGCAGAACCTTGAGGTACCTGAGATCTATAAAACCATGAGTTTTTATCTAGACATCTCTATCCAGCACTGTGGGAGACTACCCCTCGGGAGGCGCATCCTGGGTGGACTTCACCCACACACTTCCTGCAGGAAGATAATCAGTGAACTGAGCATGAGTTCCTTTTTGGAAAACTTTGTGGAAGTCGGTTTTTACATAAGTTGGAATCCTGTTGATTCACTGTGAATTTCAAGGCATTTAAGTAGTAGCAGAAGGGTAACAAATCAGCATGAGAGAGTATGGCTGCCAGATTAGGGTCCTTCCTGCTGAATACGTTTTCCTTTACACATAAAGAAGACTTAATATATGACTTGACGACGAAGAGCCTTAGACCAAGTCCAAGGATCGCTTTGAGGACTTGGATCAGTTAGAGAACCGGACTGGTCTACAGCCAACTGAGGCGGTTTCCCTAAAGTGCGAAGACAGGGAGCAGGGAGCGTGAGGTCGCGGCGGATGGGGAACCATTGCTTCGAGGCTAACCAGGTTTCTCTCCCCTGCAGTGATGTTCATCCATGCATCGTTGAGACTTCGAAACCTCAAGAACAAACTGGAGAATAAAATGGAGGGAATAGGCTTGAAGAGGACACCGATGGGCATTGTCCTAGATGCCCTAGAACAGCAGGAGGAAAGTGTTTCCAAAATTGCTGACTATATCAGCAAAGTGAAGGAATAAATGCCCATGCCCCATTGATAGGGCTGTGGCAGACATCCAGTTGCAGTTTGCCCTTATGCAGACCTACTTCCCATTTGTGTTCTTGAACTTGGAGGCGCCTGTACCATCCACCTACCTATGGCAGCATGCATGTGTAGGCCTGACTGTTAACACCTCCGATACTCCAGAGAGAAGCCCTCAGAAACCTCGAGAAAACTACCCTCCTATTAGGCCTGAAGTCTCAAGTGTGTCTATGCAAACTGCTGGGAAGGGGATCACACTTGCTTCTGTAGAGAAATAAAAGAAAAAGAATTCTGCATTGTACAGCAACAGTACTGTAAACTTGTAGGGAAAAAACTAATTGTATCAAGGCAATATGAGTAGATGAAAAAAAAACTGTTAAAGTAGATGTCAACGGGCTAGACTGTTTTAATCCTCCCCACCCCCCACCCCAGTGTCCTCTAAAAATATTCCCTGGGACTAGAATAAGTGCAGTCTAAACTAGTTTAGCTTTTCTTCTTCTTCTTTTAAAATCAGAGATGATCTGTATCACTTTGCCGCCTGTTTGATGTGCAGTGGAGACTGGATAAACCAGTGTTTATTTTGTTTACAAATACAAAGATAGCTGTTTAGGAGACTACTTTGTCAAGTTTTTGTAAATCTTTGAAATGCTAGTAATGCCTTTTCACCTGCGGGGATCTGTTGCAACAACCTCAAGGTCACCTTCTTTAAGATTATAGCTACATAAACTATATTATTCTTGACAGTCTTGTTAAAAAAAGCAACAACAACAAAAAAATAAAACTTGAGTTCTGTTCCTCTGGCACATCTTTGGTTGTTTTGACAAAAAGGTGTCCAAGATAATGTTTCCTATATATTTTTTCACTGTTTAATTTTTAACTGGAACATTCAGAAAGAAGGAAATCGATGTACATTGTATTGATTTCTTAGGGGCACAAAGAGAACAATAATGGTTGGTCTTTTGAAATCTGAAAGGCATCTGTCGATGACCAAGCAAAAAGACTTAGGAAAATGTGAGTCACTAGTGGCTTTCTGTACTTCATAAAAATTGTAGATAGCAATGGTTACCACCGTATGTGTTTTCATAGCTAGACATTAGAATCAAGATAGCATGAGTTTATATATCCCGTTACTTTCTTTTATTTCTCATGTATTTAGGAATAGATGATATGAGATGTTTTGCTTGCTAATTGAGTGATTTCATAGATGAAGAGACAACATTTGGGTTTTCCTAACACTGAATTATGAAGACAACTGGAGCAGTACTTACTGAAGAGACTCTCTGTACAACCTAAAATAAGAAACCACAGCATATGCTGCTCCTGATTTGTCTTGCATTTTAACGTGTGAGCCAACCCGCAGCCTTCCTCTCTAGCACAGTGAAAGCACCGTGACTTCGTAGACATGGTGTAGAGCTTGTACCCTTACCCAAAGGTGGAGAATAAAGTTTATCCAAGATTTTTATTTGTGAGGCTTTGTTTCATGCACATCTGTTGCTAAATACCTGGGATACTTGGTGACAGCCCTCTACACGATGAGGACGTGCCCTGCAGCAAAACCACTCGGCCTGTGTTTCACACACTGTAGTCTCCCCCCCACCCCCCACCCCCCGCCCACCCGCCCCCTATCCGTGCTTTTGCTTTCCATGGTTTCAATGACCGGCAGTCAGCCTCGGTCCAGAAGCAGAAGATCCTCCTCCCGACAAATCAGGAGCTCAATGGTAACAAATATGACGACACAATGCCTACGTCATTCCCCTCACTTCATCGCCACAGGAGGCATTTTCTCATCTCACGTCATCACAGAACAAGGGTATGTACAATCAGATGATTCTGAGAGACCGCATTCACATAACTTTTATCACAGCATATTATTATTGTTGTTGTTCTAGTTTATTATCAGTTTTTGTTATTACTCTCTGTGCTTCATTTATAAATTAAACTTTGTTGTAGGCACATACAGGGAAAAAACAATATATGTAGGGGATTCAGTACTATCTGTGGTTTCAGGCATCCACTGGGGTTCTTAGGCCATATCCCCACTGGATGAGGGGTAGGGGGGACTATGACACTATTTAGTAATACTTTAATTTTTTAGTAATTTCCAGTCAGAATAAAATTGAATTCCAATGGGATCCTTTTTTAAACCTGACATATTTGAGCCCTTTCTAGTGTCTACACGAAAGTGACAACTTAAATAAAATATATCCTCATAATAATTATAATGGTTGGTCAATTCTGAAAGGAAAATAATATAAAAATGTAGCATGTAAGAGCTGTAAATCATTGCATTTTAAAAACAAGTTAAGGGGCACCTGGTGGGCTCGGTCGAAGTGTGATCAAGAGTCCGACTCTTGATCACAGGGTTGTGAGTTCAAGCCCCGTGTTGGATTTAGAGATTACTTAAAATCTTAAAAATTTAAAAACAAGTTAAATATATACAATGGAATATTATGCAGCCATCAGAAAGGATGAATACCCAACTTTTGTATCAACATGGACAGGACTGGAAGAGATTATGCTGAGTGAAATAAGTCAAGCAGAGTCAATTATCATATGGTTTCACTTACTTGTGGAGCGTAAGGAATAACATGGAGGACATTAGGAGAAGGAGAGGAGAAGTGAGTTGGGGGATATTGGAGGGGGAGACAAACCATGGGAGACTGTGGACTCTGAGAAACAAACTGAGGGTTTTGGAAGGGAGGGAGGTGGAGAGAATGGGTGAGCCTGGTGGGTGGGTATTAAGGAGGGGACGGATTGCATGGAGCACTGGGTGTGGTGCATAAACAATGAATCTTGGAACACTGAAAAAAAATTAAGATGGTAAAAAAAAAAAGTTAAAATCTTCAACTAAGATTTTTAGGTTAGGAGTGGGTAGATGGAACAAGTGTAAGTAAGCAGCTTCACCGGTCCCTTGATAAAAATCTGGGTAGTGAAACAGTAAGCTATGAATTTAGATCATCTTTTCTCATCACACATCTAAAATTAAAGCCATCTTTTGGGATTACTAGCACTTTTTGAAATTCCTGACTTTATTAATACTGTGGCTATATAAGCAAACATATGAGGTCTTTCAAGAACTTCAACCACTGGGGTGCCTGGGTGGCTCAGTGGGTTAAGCCTCTGCCTTGGGCTCAGGTCATGATCTCAGGGTCCTGGGATTGAGTCCCTCATCGGGCTCTCTGCTCAGCAGGGAACCTGCTTCTTCCTCTCTCTCTGCCTGCATCTCTGCCTACTTGTGATCTCTCTGTCAAATAAATAAATAAAAATCTTAAAAAAAAAAAAAGAAAAAAGAGAACTTCAACCACTAATACACAGTAAGCTTTTAAAGATGTTTAGAGCACTATGTCCCATGGGTGGTTAGTCTCTTGATGTAGAATATGCTAGACATTTACAAAGCTCCTGCTTGGCATGCAAGGAGGTTTTATAGAAATGATAACATAGGAGAAAAAAACCTCTCAGCTATTTGCTATTGTAAAATCAGTTACCTGATTGAAGCTATAGCTATTCAAACATGGATACTTTAGTTACACTAAATTATCCTTAAAAAATGGAAACACCATATTTCTTTCCCATGACTTGTCCTTCTAAATAATGTGTTGTTTAACTTTTCCCCATTGGATCTATTCTCTTCTAGCCAGTTTTGCTTGTGATATACCACCTATGATTATATAAAAGGAGAAAGAGAGCAGGTGCTATCTGTTCAGTCAGGTAAAGAAGACAGAAAAGGCACCAATGTATGATTTCCTGATTTCTAATGTTCATGCCACATCTATTCAAAATTTCAGATTCTATGCATCTAGTGACTAGACCAGATAATTAAGGACTCTAGGAACTTGGAAAGACCACTAGGGTTGGAGTTGTTTGGAAGATTTTTACGGAGGATTGGGACCTAACCCACCTGTAAAAATGGGGTAGAACTTTGGTAACAGAGAAGAAGGAAAGTGTTTTGGAAAGTGTCCACAGAAGGGTCAAGGAGAGCAAGGCACAGTGTGTATATGAGGATATATACAGTATATAAGAGAAGTATAAAGAATCTGCGGCAAAGCAGACTCAATTAATAAATTGGGAACAGATAATGGAGGGCCTTGAATAATGTTAAGAAACTGAAGTTTAATCCTATAGCAAGTTTCCTTTAGAAGGTTTCTGACGAGACTTACAAGATCAAATTAGTGTTGCAAACTAAACTTAAATATATTTAATTAGCAAAAACTAAAAACTTGTCATTAACTATCTTATTTATGCAAAAAAAATTATTTTTGCCTCTGCCTCTCTGCCTTTGTTCCTTTATATATGGAAACAAGGAAATCTGTACATATATATGTATATATACCTGCAGGGGTTTTTTTCCCATGACTTTTCCTGGAAACACTGTGTTCTCCATGTCCTGTGCCTCCTTGCTCCCCTCCTCACAGATACATACCCCTTCCGAAGTATGATGCACCAGGGGAATGGCCAATGGCCAGGAGAGCAAGCTAAACAGGAAACTGAAAATCCCAACTGCTTCTCCAGAGGAGAGCTAACGAACAGGTCTTCCATTTCAGAGCATCAGCGGGCCTGGAGTTCATTCAATTCACAGTTCCACGGAGTGAAACAGATTTGTGCCATGAATTACAGCAGGAGATCGAGGGAGAAATACTTAACACATCTATAGTATTTATTGTCATTTACCAGAAGAAAGCAATAGTAAAACAAACGTTTAAGGGGAAAAAATGTCTTTTTAAACTGCTGCTGCTGGAAACATGACTAAATTTTACCCAAGTCGCTCACACGGGTTGGAAGTAGAAAATGTTGTCCCAGGATAGTAATTTTTTTTGTCCCAGGATAGTAATTTTTTTTATCTCCCCCTTCCTTGCCAGCCTCTTATTTTGCCTCTGCCTTTACAGAATACTTCTATCAGATGCCAGCCTTGTTCCCAGTGCCACCACCTCTGGCTCTGGAAGTATGCTGCTGAGACGGTCTCCAAGCTCTGACCCAACTCATCGCCTCAATTCCTTGTTCTTCTAGATTATTCTGTTGCCACTTAAGCCAGTTCCTTTGGCAGTTGCACCTGTGGATTGAAGTAGTTGAAGAAAAGGGAAAAAAAATTAATCCCGGAAATTCAAGAGTTTAGCAGCAAAAATGACAAAACTTACATGCCTCAGAAGTTGTAAAATGGACGAGAAATGTGGGCCAGAGAGCCTCCCAAAGCATAATAAAACAACAGTAACAACCGTATCCACCATTCCTGGGGCATTTCGTGGTGCCAGGGACTGATGGAAGGGCTGTAAACACACGGTAAATCATCTCATAAAAACAAAAGGGCAAAAAACAAAACAAAACAAAAGGGCAGGCACACCTGGGTGGCTCAGTGGGTTAAAGCCTCTGCTTTTGGCTCAGGTCATGACCTCAGGGTCCTGGGATCGAGCCCCGCCTCCGGCTCTCTGCTCCACGGGGAGCCTGCTTCCTCCTCTCTCTCTGCCTGCCTCTCTGCCTACTTGTGATCTCTGTCTGTCAAATGAATAAATAAAATCTTAAAAAAAAAAACAAAAAACAAAAAACCCAAAAGGGCAGATGCTGGAGTCTGCCCAGTTCAAATCCTGGTACTGGTATTACTAGCTGTGGCAGGCATCAGTGTTCTCAGCTGTAAACTGACCGGAACAGCACGTGTCTGGCAGACAAAGCTATTTTAAGGATTACGTGATATAAAACAAGCTAGTAAACAACACCACACTTCCAGAACATTTTCTCATTTTATTCTACAATAGCCTTGTTAAGGAGGGGACAGGCTCAGAGAGGAGAAGGCGTTTCCGACCCAGCTGGTTAGTGCCAGGGCAGGATTGGAACCCAGATCTGCTTGATGTCAGTACCCAAGCCTGAACCACAAAAAAATACAAGAGTATATGACAGATGTTCTTTTATAACCTGGCCTTTCCTTTTTGAAGCACATTCCCAGTTTGAAGCTCACTTAAATTTAAAAAGCAAAGTATTTCGAGAAGGCCCAAGGGCAAAATAAATGACCAAAGAGTAGCTTACACCTGACTGCCCATCAACTTGCAGGTTTGTATCATAGGAATGACTTAAAGATAAGGCAAGTTCATAGGAATGACTTAATGATAAGGTAGTGTTACATCTTGGGAGAGTGACTTATCCTTCATGCAGGAACCTTCCAGAGGACACTGAAGAAGTACAAAGGACACTCAGAGTTTGTATAATAATAAGTAAGAATTTTTCTCCTGTTCCCCATATCCACCTGCCAATGTGATGAGCCATTCTGGCCGTCTGTTACAGCCTCTCCTGCAGCCAGTTTTCTCTCAACCTTTGGTTGGAAAGATTTCCCAATATCCTGCCCACCAGGGAAACCCCTCAAGCAATTGCTGCTGCCTGCCCAGCCTTCAAACCAAGGGGTTCTCCATGTGCTTCTGACCCTCTTCATCCTAGTGCCCAACTTTCAGGATGCACCTTTCTAGGGCTCAACCATGGAGAACACCAACAGTGAAGAACACCAGTGGGCCAAAAATACAATGCCACGTAGTTAAAATGACTACAGCACTGCAACAAATAATTAAAACAGTGTGTTCTTTGTATTGCAGAATGGGAAAAAAAGCATTTTATATAATGCTATTCCAGATATATGTTTATATGCAGGGGAGGGATCCAAAACAATACAAATACTTTAAAAAGCAAAATGTGGCACTGACCCAACATAGTAAACCCAGATACATATTGACATATTTAAAATATGACCACGATGGCAATTCAGATCACCGTGAAAAAGAATCACTGGTTGGCTATCATTGATCAGCGATTTGGAAAAGAAAAATCAAAGTGGGTTTCTTGCTCCCTACTTCCTTCTAAAATTTAACCCTTTAACTCATCTGTAATAGGGATTTTTCTTTTAAAAACTGAAAGTGATAAAAGCAGCAATAAAAGATGAGCAAATATTTCAGTAAGCTTCAAAAGAAGCCATTTAAAAAAAAGATTTTATTTATTTATTTGACAGAGGGAGATCACAAGTAGGCAGAGAGTCAGGCAGAGAGAGAGGAGGAAGCAGGTGCCCGCTTCGCAGAGAGCCTGATGCGGGGCTCGATCCCAGGACCCTGAGACCACGACCTGAGCCAAAGGCAGAGGCCTTAACCCACTGAGCCACCCAGGGGCCCCTCTCTTTTTTTCCTTTTAAAGATTTTTATTTATTTATTTGACAGACAGAGATCACAAGTAGGCAGAGAGCCTGCAGAGAGAGGAAAGGAAGCAGGCTCCCTGCTGAGCAGAGAGCCCAATGCAGGGCTCAATCCCAGGACCCGGGATCATAACCTGAGCTGAAGGCAGAGACTTTAACCCACTGAGCCACCCAGGCGCCCCCAAAAGAAGCCATTTCTAAGCAGAACACAAAAGACAGAAACTAGAAAGGAAAAGATAACTAGCCTCAATGTTATAAATATATAAAACTTATAAACATGACAATCTCCTTGCTGTATGGTTAGGGGGACTTGTCCCCCCCTTCACTTGTTGGTTAAAATTATTTTAAGAAAAATATGTATGCAGAGCATCACAGAGGGCACACACATATATACACTCACAGAGTCTGGGGCAGGAAGAGAAGACCATTTCTAGGGGCTATTTCATTGGGCACATGGCCCCGCATTGGGCACATCAAGTTGAATTGCTGCTCTCAGTCAACACCCCAGTGGGTGTCCAGGAAGAGTTGAGGAAGGTCTACTCTGAGGAATTCAGAATCTACCAGGAGACCCACACTGTACCCATAAGGGTGCTCAAGCAGAATGTGGGAGATGCTGTAAGAGAGATATGCATGAAGGGTCATGGAAATACAAAGGGCGCACATTCACTCCTGATGATTCCTTTGGTTTCTTTTGTGATAAGAAGTCCTATTTGAGCCAAGCCTGTTTGGATAGCTTTCAAGAGACAGAATTAAAGGTCATTTGGGCAGAGGGTTATGGAGGCAAGAAAAGAAGGCCCTTCAGGGGAAATATCAAGGGATGTGATTTATTGTGGGTGCCACAGACTTGTTGTCAGTGTGCTGTCCACAGTAGGGGCATCAGTGTCACCAAGGACCTGGAGAGACATGCAAATTCTCAGGCACCATCCAAAATCCATTGAATCAGGAACTCTAGAGATGGGCTCAGGAATCTGTACTCAGCCTTCCAGGTGGTTCTGATGCATGCTAAAATTTAAGACTCAGTATCACAGACTTCAGAAACATTGTACACCATAAACTCTTTTTCTAACTAGGTATTAGGAAAAGGCAGTTCCTATGCTGTGTAGTTCTGGTCAATGTATGCTCTTTCAGGATGAGTTTGAAATGCTACATAGCTCTTTTCCGGGGAGAACTCCTATATGATGAACTGATGGAACAAATAAAATAAGGAACAAAAATATAGGGCAGAGGGAAAAGTTGTTGAAGACAGCTCTGGGGCTTTAGACCTGAATGTGCGAGAGAAGGGAAAGAACAATGAACAAAAGGAACCAGAAACACAAGTAGACCTCAACTCAAGAGGTTGGCTATGGAAATACTGAAGGAAGGCGCTAAGAAAACTTCAGTGATCTAAATGGAAAGAGAGATCTGGGAAGTGTCCTAGATTATGTGACAATGGAAACAAAAGGAGAAGACAAAATAGAAAAAAGGAGGAAATTGCAGAAGTATGGAATCCAGAAATCCTTAAGAGGAAGAAGATCTATAATGTCCCATTTCATAATCGTAACTACTGTTACATCATGGAGTCTTTTGGCTAACCAAAGCTGCTTTTGATATTCTTTTTTTTTTTTTTTAAGGTTTTATTTATTTAATGGCAGACAGAGATCACAAGCAGGCAGAGAGGCAGGTGGGGGGTGGGGAGCAGGCTCTCCGCTGACCAGAGAGTCCAATGCAGGGCTCGATCCCAGGACCCTGAGATCATGACCTGAGCCAAAGGCAGAGGCTCACCCCACTGAGCCACCCAGGCACCCCATGCTTTTGATATTCTTTTTTTTTTTTTTTTTGACAGAGATCACAAGTAGGCAGAGAGGCAGGCAGAGAGAGAGGAGGAAGCAGACTCGCCGCTGAGCAGAGAGCCTGATGCGGGGCTCGAGTCCAGGACCCTGGGATCATGACCCAAGCCGAAGGCAGAGGCTTTAACCACTGAGCTATCCAGGCACCCTGCTTTTGATATTCTTAAACTGAAGTCTTGCCAAAGAAGAAATTTAGCTGTGTTTTTAGGCAATGGGGTGGAAGCAATCCAGATATACAGAGCTGAGCCCAAGGTGAAATTGAATGAATGTTAAACTACCTTCTTTGATTGGCACTGAAGCCTGTGTGTGACATAAATGCATTTGGCATTGGGCATTGATATCGGTAAATGAAATCGTCACGGATGGGATCTTATCTCAGGGAGAAGTACAAAGTCCCATCTGGGATGGTAGGCAGTGAACGGTCCACAAAATTTTTCAAGATAAAAGGAAATCCCACATTTGCCCAGGGAGGGGTGAGCCTCCAATTAACCCAGTTATTAACTCATCAGGAAAGGAATTTGTGATTATCAAATGAACTCACTTTGTTAGACAAGACAGAGAGTTTAAAAGCACAGCTAAAAACAAGAACAAAACAAACTAAAAAATTCTATGGGAGCCAAGGAAATAATGCCAACAAGTGAAACAGGCCAGGTGTTAGGTGGTAGGGCATGGTGGAGACTGAGAAAAACTGGAGAGTCCATTACCTATGTTAAGAGAGAAGAGAGAAGCCAAATGCCAAATCCAGCTGGGAGTGACATGCTAATGCAAGCCCACTGTGGCCAGCTCTGATGTTTCAGGTGGTGCCAGAGAACTAAATGTTATTATGGGATATTTTAAATTTTGTAGAACAATATCCAAGCCAAACACTCCAAGCCTGCAGATGTGGCTGACAGTCAGCCTGTTCTCACATACCTGGCCCACAGAATACATCTCTTTTAAACTGGGTAAATGGGCAGCTTCTTGAAGGAGGTAGCATTTAAGCCAAGCCAGTGTACAGATTTCCCTTTATTCTTGGCTATCAACTTCATTTTAAGGGTCCCAGGCCAGAAACATGGCGTGGGAAGAGAACAGGCATTGAAATGAAAAAATACAATTAAAAAATATAAACGGACTGCTTGATGGGATATGTTTTGCATACACAAAAATGCTATTTCCAAGTCCATGAGAGGAAAACAGAAGACTGAAAAAGGAAAACAAGACTAGCTAAGACTAAATCATTTATGTTTTTGGATATTCAAGATTCCAGTTAGGATCCTCCACTTTTAAAAAATCACAACAAAAATGAAATATTGCCATTCGCAATGACGTGGATGGGACTAGAGGGTATTATGCTAAGCAAAATAAGTCAGTCAGAGAAAGGCAATTATCATATGAGCTCACTCATATGTGGAATTTAAGAAACAAAACAGAGGAGTATAGAGGAAGAGAGGAAAAAATAAAACAAGATGAAATCAGAGAGGGAGACAACCCATGAGTGGCTCTTAATCATAGGAAACAAACTGAGGGTTATTGGAGTTACTGGAGGGAGGGGAGGATTACTGGAGGGGAGGCGATAAGTGGGTGATGGACATTAAGGAAGGTATGTGATACAATGAGCACTGGGTATTATATAAGACTGATGAATCACAGACCTGTACCCATGAAACCAATAATACATTATACGTTAGTTAATTGGATTTAAGTGGAAAAATATCTTTTAAAAATCACAACATTTCAAAATTACACTTTAATTTCAACCTCATCCTTGAAAATTTGGAGGGGTTTGGAAGGCATCTCTGTCCACCAGTCCAAGAGGGGGGAGAAAAACCTAAAAACCTTTAGTTTCACTTTTCCCAAATGAGGGCTGTTATGTCTCATTTGACTGGCTAAAAATACCCCTTTCTGCTGGGATTTTGTAGTGTCGCCACCAATGGTGTTTTCTATATTCCACTCAGTCTTAGAGGCACATTTGGTGACATTTCCACAGACCCCCAAATCAGAAAGCATCTTACAGTCCGTAAGCAGATTCAAGCATGAACACACCACGGTTTTCCACACTATCAGCAGCTCCATTAACTATGCACGCAGATGTGTTGCCATCTAGAGTAGCTTTTTGAAGAAGGACAACACCAACTTGACAAAATGGGGTGGGAATGTAACAACTCCTTGTACGATTTTTGAACTTCTGCAAGTCAAAATGACTTCGCGATAAAAAGACTGTCTTAAAAAGATCACACTCTGATTCAGCATGAAAGCAGAAATTTACTGTGTATGTAGCAAGGAACACGATTTGATCGGTGGGGAACAAAGGGACATTAGTGGAGTGAATTTTAGTCAGTGGGATGAAAGCATTTGCACATTTATTTTTCCAGAGCATTCCCAGGACTATGTGTATGAAGTTGTGTGGCAATCTCTATCTCATGTACCTGCAGAGATGCTTCTCACAGGCCAAGCCAGGCAGGTGAAAGCAGGAGAAATCGCCAATCCCTTGGAACAGACAAAAGACACTTCAAAGCAAAGGCTGCTTTGCAAGACGGTCATTGAAAAATCATGTCAGCGTTTACTTTGAAGCGTGTTTCTTTCTTTCTTTTTTAAAGATTTTATTTATTTATTTATTTGTCAGAGAGAGAGAGAGAGAGCGCGCACAGGCAGAGGCAGAGGGAGAAGCAGGCTCCCTGCCGAGCAAGGAGCCCGATGCGGGACCCGATCCCAGGACTCTGGGATCATGACCTGAGCCGAAGGCAGCCGCTTAACCAACTGAGCCACCCAGGCGTCCCTGAAGCGTGTTTCTTTCTTAACAGACATCAAGCACAAACAAAACACAGCTTAAAATCGATAGTTTAGAACTGATGGAAAACAGAAAATGTAGCAATTAGCCAGGGGTTGCGTTTTTGTGGTTATCCTCATTAATTTATTTTAATGTCTTTTGTTCTAGAATATGGACTCAAAGTTGAAGTGTTTCAGTTGACTAAAAGGCAAAGGGTGCTGGTTGTGGAAGTTACAAAACCAAGACTGTAAGTTCCACGAGGTCAAGACAGTGCCTGTCTTATTCACCCCATGTCCCTGTCCCCTCTGATGGTACCTGACACACAGGTGCACTACGTAAGTGCTACACTAACAAATAAGTGAATGGGCAGAATGAAACAGACTCCAGGGTAAGCAGACTTGCTCAGCAGAACACTTTCTCGGAAGGCAGCAAATTGGGTCAGAAAATCATCTGAACTTCATTCTCTCTTCTATTCCGAATCCGCAGGTCACCTCTAATGCAGATTTTAGAAAGACTTCTCTAGGGGCACCTGGCTGACTCAGTTGGTTGAATCTGACTCTTTTTTTTTTTTTAAAGATTTTATTTCAGGGGTGCCTGGGTGGCTCAGTGGTTAGGCCTTTGCCCTTGGCTCAGGTCATGGTCTCAGGGTCCTGGGATCAAGCCCCACATCGGGCTCTCTGCTTGGCAGGGAGCCTGCTTCCCTCTCACTCTCTGCCTTCTTGTGATTTCTCTGTCAAATAAATAAATAAAATCTTAAAAAAAAAAGAGCTTTTATTTCAGAGAACGAGAGAGAGAGAGAGCATACACTAATAGGGGAGGGGCAGAGGGACAAGGAGACACCCAGTTGAACAGGGAGCCTGATGAAGGACCCGATTCCGGGACCCTGACTTGCCGAAGGCAGATACTTAACTGAGCCACCCAGGCATCCCACTTGTCTGACGCTTGATTTCAGCTCAGGTCATGATCTCAGGGTCGTGAGATCAAGCCCAGCATCAGGCTCTGTGCTGGGTGTGGAGCCTACTTAATATACTCTCTCTCTCTCTCTCTCCCTCTGCCCCTCCTCCCCCTGTGTATACTCTATCTCTAAAAAAGAAAGAAAGAAAGAAAGAAAGAAAGAACGAAAGAAAGAAAGAAAAAGAAAAAAAATAAAAATAAAGAAGAACTCCTCTTCAGTCTTTTCAGACTGTTATTTTCTCTTGGTACAGCCTCCAAGGCAGCTTGAATATGCTTTACCAATGACTGGTTACACAGTGACAGAGCTAGTTTCTCTCAAATCAACACCCCAAGCCGCCCCCCTACAGGGGGTCTGGCTGCCTGGAGGAGAGCAGGGGCAGAAACTCTTTATGCAGTACCCAAGGGCAGGCAAAGAACTCTTGCCTGACCTCAGAGGACCTTCTAGTGTTCTCACCCTGGTTTCTACCCAAGGAAGAATCAGAATTTCTCCATGACACAGAGGAAAGTCATCTTTGATTTAGAAGAATGGAATGCTGTCAATTCTGCATTACCCGGAGATGGGAATAAGGGACATACATCTCTATAACACATCTTGAAGAAATTGTGACTCCCTATGATAAAATAATAGATGGACTGTTTGGCTCTATGACACTCTAGATTTTAAAGTAATAAAGTTTGGGGCACCTCGGTGGCTCAGTGGGTTAAAGTCTCTGCCTTCAGCTCAGGTCATGATCTCAGGGTCCTGGGATCGAGCCCTGCACTGGGCTCTCTGCTCAGCAGGGAGCCTTCTTCCCTTCCTCTCTCTTTGCCTGTCTCTCTGCCTACTTGTGATCTCTGTCAAATAAATAAATAAAATCTTAAAATAAAATAAAATAATACAGTTCATTATTAAGTACCTATGACTTTTGGACATATGCCTTTCAGATTCCATAGACGCTATCATTGTCATGACAAAAAAAAATCTCATTTCTTCAACTTCACCTGCAAGGAATACACATTTTTGGGTATTAGCAGCAGTTAACCATGCATCACTGAAAACATTAAAGCTGAAATCATAGTCAAAACTCCATTAATTTATGGAGATGCTAACCTGACATTTACCATTTCTCTGGCCACCTAAACAGTGAAGAGTACAGAAATGCAATCGCAGGTAGTCTCTCTTCATCTACTAAAAAAGAACCAACTATTTTTAAACATTCTGGAAGCACTCAATTATTCACAAATGACGGGCCTAAATTAGGCTTCGTCCTTACTTATTCCTGCAGCAGGTTCCTCGAGATCTCTAAAGGTCAGCTCTGAGGCTCGGGGGGATAAACGCTTGGCCTTGGACCTGGAGCTGAATTTCAGGGTCAACTCTACCACTTTCTAGCTCTATCTCCTATACATGGTACTGAACCTCTCTAAGCCTCAGTTTCTCTTTTATAAAATAGGGAGAATAATAATACCTGCCTCCCAGGTTTGTTAAGATGATGAGTTAACTCATATAATGCATCTGGCCTACAATAATCGCTTAATAAACCTTAGCTGTGAGTAGCACTGTTATGAAGTTGTCTATGCGTCCTTGGGGATAACGAGTAATTTCGTTGCCCTGGTAATGCTATGGCTGCCTCCGGTTAGTCACCACTAGTGAGACTCTCCCGGTGTTAAAACGAGCAGGGGGAAGAGGTGGGATACCCTGGAGCTTGTTCACCATTTCTCCTCCCCTCTACTTACCGGCTTAAGATAGGCGACGTTGCTGTGGCGAATGTCATTCAAGAGCTGATCTCTGGGAGTGATTTCCACCAGCGGGGGTGGCCTGTTTCTCGGCACTGGTTTGAGCGTTCTGATGACATCTTTGAGGTTGGTCTTCTCCGGTGACTCTCTGGCCTCGGGCATCCGAGACTTGCGTTGGATCCTCTTCAGCTTCACCACTCGGAAGGAGTCAGGGTCCGTCCTGTACTTCGGGGGCTGTGACGGCTTCTTCATCATTTCATTCTGCCGACTGAAGGCGGCTGCTTGGGGACTGGGAGGCTGCTTCGGAGGCTGGAGGAACTCCTGCATCCTGGGATCAGGCATGGGTCCCCCCAGCCTCTCCCACATTCCAGGTGGCAGCCCCAACCCGTTCTCCAACATGGCTATCAACTTCCTCTGCTCTTTGAGCTGCTGCAGCTTTTGTTCCTCTTGTCTTTTCTGCCGTTGCTTGTCCTGATTCCTGGTGAGCAGGTTGGTCACCACCATTCTGGGACCCGGGAGCTCAAAATGGTAGCCCATCTTCAGGAGAGTGGTGTTGGCCTTCAACAGCCGAGAAATTTCCATTTCGGCATGGTGGCCCAGCATGTGTCTTTGATTGTGAAACCGAAGTTCGGTGAGCGTCTCATTGAACTGGAGGCACCTCATGATGGCCACGATTCCTTTCCCTGTGATGAAGTTGGACTCGATGTTGAGAGTGGTAATGCTCCTATTTTCCCGCAGCATGTTGGCCAAGGCGAACGCGACATTCTCATCCGCGCCCACGTTAGCTAAGCTGAAGGTTTTGATGTGTTTGTTTTTCTTCATTGCATTGACGAAGTCCAGTAACATCTCCTTGGGGATGTTTTCAATGTTGTTCAGGTTGAGCTCCTTCATGTCAGGGTCATTCTGTCTAACGCGCCTCAAGCTCCCATCCAGGTCTGTTTGGTTTCCCGAAGGCCTTGCACTTACCTTTAGAAAACTGGTATCTAGAGCTAACTTCTTGGGATCTAATTTTGATATTTTCTTCTCACTTTTTTCTTGGGCCTCTGGTCCGTCTTTCTGTTCTCCAAATGCCTTCTTAGCTACTTGTGCACAGCTGCTCTCCCCATTTCTGGTCTGCTGCTCTACCCCGCCTTGCACTCCTCTTTGTGGCTTTTCCACACTCTCTTCACTGTCATCGTCTCCTTCTTCATCTTCATCCTCATCATCTTCGTCCTCGTCATCCTCATCCTCATCATCTCCTTCATCTTCTTCACCATCAGCCTCATCAGTTTCTGGGACATCGTTGCTGCCTTTGGATTCTCTTTTATTTGTGGTGATTTCATTGTTGAGCTTTTCTTTTAAATACTGGGACACATTTTTATTACCTTTGCCTACTTCTTCATGCTGCTCTTGAGTGTCCACCTAAAAGAGAGGTTTATGAGGGTTAGAACACATGGGGATGGAGAAACAGGAAGCAGAGCAGTCGTTACTGGAAATAAGAGATTTATTAGGAAGTGAAACGAGCAAGCAAATAAATGGTGTGTATAGTGTTCCATTTGTGTGTGTATACATATACGCAAACACATATACAATACGTAAAAGCTTATAAGTGTATAGGAAAAACAAGTCTATGGTAATGTTTACCCAATTATTAGTTCTCTCTTAAAAAGAGAGGGAACTGGGGCACCTGGGTGGCTCAGTGGGTTAAAGCCTCTGCCTTCGGCTCAGGTCATGATCCCCGGGTCCTGGGATCGAGCCCCGCATCTGGCTCTTTGCTCTGCATGGGGCCTGCTTCCTCCTCTCTCTCTCTGCCTCCCTCTCTGACTACTTGTGATCTCTGTCTGTCAAATAAATAAATAAAATCTTAAAAAAATTAAAAAAAAAAAAAAAGAGAGGGAACTATTAAGGTAATTGAGAAGGGAGCAGTGCCTGGCTGGCTCAGTCAGAGGAGCATATGACTCCTGATCTCAGGGTTATGAGTTCAAGTCCATGTTGGGTGTACAGATTACTTTAAAAATAAAATAAAATAAAAAGATAACTGGAGGTGTGCCTGGGTGGCTCAGTGGGTTAAAGCCTCTGCCTTCGGCTCGAGTCATGATCCTAGGGTCCGGGGATCGAGCCCCGAGTCCAGCTCTCTGCTCAGCAGGAAGCCTGCTTCCTCCTTTCTCTCTGCCTCTCTGCCTACTTGTAATCTCTGTCTGTCAAATAAATAAATAAAATCTTTTAAGAAAAAGATAACTGGAGAGGGGATACATATAATTCTAAAGTGTTTGAGTATTTTTTTAAAAAATACACATATTAGTTTTGTAAGCAAATATAATCTAAATAAAGATGAACTTTTGTAGCCATATGACAGATAGATACAAACACATTTTTTGGTTGTGTTTATCTCATTCCATATGGTAAAATGAAACACAATTTTGTTTTTGGATTCTGTATTGTTTTTAAAAATGGTGTTCAATTCTAGAAGCGGTCCAAAAATTATTTGCTTTGAAAACCTTATGGAGTTATCGATCAATACACTGAAGTCTTTGTTTTATATATAGCCAAATAGGCACTTTTGTGTTCAATAGTCCTGGGTTACACAAATTACTTATTGCCCCAAACAAAACTTACATCCCTCATGCTCATCTAGTATAATGTGTATATTAACTTTCCCTGAAAGCATAACATATTGTGGGGAAAACAAGAGCATTTTGATACTCTGAGATATACCAAAGACCTAGACTTAGATTTTTTGTCTCCTCAGCTCTATGACCACTGTCCTGACGACTTCAAGGACAGGATCACGAGTCCAGTTTCTTTCGAAACAAAGTGTCTAGGGGGGAAGTGCTGGCTACAAAAGAGGACGAGATTATACAGATCTTTAGAAACAATACTTTGGGACGCCTGGGTGGCTCAGTGGGTTGAACTTCTGCCTTCGGCTCAGGTCATGATCTCAGGGTCTTGGGATCGAGCCCCATCTTGGGCTCTCTGCTCAGCAGGGAGCCTGCTTCCCCCTCTCTCTCCGCCTGCCACTCTGCCTACTTGTGATCTCTCTCTCTCTCTCTATGTCAAATAAATAAATAAAATCAAGCCCTAAATAAATAAAATCTTTTAAAAAAAAGAAAGAAAGAATGCCTTAGTCTAGAAAGGAAATTGGCAGTCTCTCTTTTTTTTTTTTTAAGATTTTATTTATTTGTCAGATAGAGAGAGAGTGCAGGAGCAAGCACAGGCAGACAGAGTGGCAGGCAGAGGCAGAGAGAGAAGCAGCCTCCCTGCTGAGCAAGGAGCCCGATGTGGGACTTGATCCCAGGACACTGGGATCATGACACGAGCCGAAGGCAGCTGCTTAACCAACTGAGCCACCCAGGTGTCCCGGAAATTGGCAGTCTCTAAACAATGATGTTTATTAGATTCTTGCTTATCAATTAGTGTGCTTTCCTATACCACATGTGTACCTCATAGGTGTCGTTTCGAAAGCTGGTGTAGCATTTTCAAGCAAGGACTTGATCTTCTTGCTTACAACGTATGGTAGGTTGTAATTGACAATGGGCACCAGTCATCCTAACCACCTTAAAGCATTCCCCACTGCATTTCTCATCTGTCCCAGTAGGGGGAGACAATCATCAAGCTGTTTAAATTACACTAAGGGAAGACAAAAGTGTTCATAGTACCCAGTATTCTTTTTCTGAAATTTGCATTCAGAATAGAATTGGTTTTTACTCCAACTGTATAATATAGTCACTCCAAACAGCTGCATACTGTACCTTAAACTCCAACCTGACCAAACGGGCAATTGCTTAAATTTAGTACATATTTAAACTCTTCTGACCCTGAAACCAGTTTGTAAGTTTCCTTAATCACAGCCAGCATGATAGCAATGTGACAAGATATAGCTGTACCAGCAGGTATAACTAAAAGAGTCTTTACCTGCGGGGATCTTGGTCTTCCTTTGGCTTTGTCCTTTTTAAGTGGAACGTTAAGAAAAGTATGCTGATATACGATAGGTTCATAGATTCAACTGCAATTCTAGTGGTCATATAAGAAATATATTTCAGAAAGAATGGTCTTTACAACAACTATTCAATAGCTATCAATTTCTAAATGTATTACTAGTATCCAATAAGCTGTGTTAATATGGAATTTCAGGGGTTATTTAACGTGGTTGAACTATAGGTTATGTGGCGGGACTTCAGAAGGGCTGTGACCCCCTTGCAATTTTCTGTGAAAAACTACCTATGAATGTGTAAGTGGAAGGGGGGGGGTACAGAGGATTCATCAGCTTCTTAAAGCATCCTGTGTACCAAAAAAAAAAAAAAAAGGAGTTAAGGACAAATTTTTATAGGTTATGAGTTAATTCATTAAGATCATGTCTGTAGAATCAGGCTTTCCTACACAGTGAACCCCACAGCCATTTTTTAAAAAAGAGACATTTACACGAAAACTACCACTTTTCCTTCCCAGTTACACCATGTAAGTGTTTCAGGAAGTTCCAGTCCAACATCGGATTAAATGTTAATGACTTAATCTAGCAGCAGCAACAAAACAAGACCAAACATGAAGTCTTGAGAAACGACAGTTGTCGCAGGGACACCTGTCACTTGGGCCCAGGCAGACGTTTCTCTGCTGTACACAAATTCCTGATTACCTGGGACGGCACAAAGGTGACAGGGACACGTTCGTCTTCCAGCATGCGTCTGGATGCCTTTTGCCAATACATATAATCCATTAGAGACTTATGGTCAAAATTTCCTGTGGGTGGCTTGTCGGTCTGATCCTTCTGAATCATTCCAACGGGAAGCCTGGGGTCAGGGGCCATCACTTCCATTTCTGATTGCAGTTTTCTCAGCTCTTCGGGCGACAGGTTGGCCAAGATTTCATCTTCATCAATCTCCTCATCAAAGAGTTCTTCTTCGTCTGAATTCCTGCTGTGTTCTGACATGATCTTTTTTTTTTTTAAATCCCCTGTATTTTTCTCTGTTACTAGAAAAAGAGAAATAATCAGAGACTCTCTCAAAATAATCAAAAACTCTCAAGGAATTCCCCCCGGTTAATAAACATTCCAGGTTAACACTGCTTAAAGAGGTTTTTGCCCCTGAGGATCCCAGTGGCCTGTGCTGAGCAGCTGGTGGGGGGACTGTAGCTAAGCTCACGCATATCTATATTAAGCAGGGCTTGGCTGGATAGCGTCAATTTATGAAACTACTGTGCGGCTCTCATTTTGGCAACTTGAGTCAGCTGTGCAAATCCATCTGACATTTCTGTGCAGCTGCTGAGGTCTGCCAGCGAGCAACAGGTCTAGAGAATCTCTACGGGGATAAAATCAGTGCTCTTCCCAGGTGCTGTCATACCCCAAGTCATGCAGCTCATACACACACACTGCAACACTACAGGGGAGATCACTTTTTATTTAGCTGACTAAAGCAACTTACAAGACTTTGGAGGGAAGATCCAACCAGCGACTGGAGTTCCACAGAAGTCAAAATTCTGCTTGTGGGTGGAACTCGAGCTCTCCGAGCTTCTCTCTTCACTCCAGGGTGACTCTGGAAGCAAATGGGCACACAGCAGAGCAGAGGTCTGGCTCTGTTACTCCTTCCCGGTGTAAGCTGACCCTTTGCAAGATGTCCTTATTTGCATCTCTAACCTGTGATCTAACAGATGGGGACAACCAGTGCTTGAATTCCACTATAAGTGAGGAGTTTAATATTCTAGATAATTGGTTTTTCTTACTAAGTATCCATTAGCTAGGATAAATTGAAGTGGGTCACAAATGAAATGCAGCAAGCCTCCAAACTGTTAAAGTGCTGGTAGAAATCATGAGAGGATTTTTCTTTTTTTATGTCCTCCATGGGCAGTATTTATGCAAATGACAAATGCACATTTTTTTTTTTTGACCAAGATATTCCTCTTTTTGGCAATACATCCTACAGATATGCTATCGATAGGGGTGAAATGACAGGTGCACAGAATTATTCAATAAAACAGTATAGAACAGTATGTATTATATGTTGTGATTTGTAGGAGAAGAGGTAGAAGAATATGGGTATATATACACAAGTTTTTATCAACATAACAGATCCTTGGAAAGATATACAAGAAACCATTACTGTCGATGCTTTTGGAGAGAAGAATGGCTTGTCTGGGAAATGGGGCTGGGATAGACTTTGTTACTGTATACCCTTTCATAATTGCCAACTTCAGGACTTTATGAATATAATGCTTAGTCAAGCTTTTAATGCTTATTTCAACACTTACTCAATGCTTATTTGTACATTTATTGTACAAAAGTTAAGATAACACAGGGAAGTATAAAGAAAATAAAAATTTTCCCTTATGTCACCACTATTGGCATTTTGGTTCATCATTCCAGTCCATTCTTCCAGGCATATGAACTCAATAATCTCTTGTCATCTTTTTTTTTACTTACAAAATCAGGATTTTTCCATGGCATTTTTCCTACTACTACATGATTTTTTAAAAAAAGATTTTTATTTATTTGTTAGAGAGAGAGAGAGAGCGAGCGAGCACAGGCAGGCAGAGTGGCAGGCAGAGGCAGAGGGAGAAGCAGGCTCCCCGCCGAGCAAGGAGTCCAATGCGGGACTCGATCTCAGGATGCTGGGATCATGATCTGAGCCGAAGGCAGTCGCTTAACCAACTGAGCCATCCAGGCATCCCTACTACATGATTTTTAATAGCTCTCTGTTAAGGCTCTGTATATGGATAGACAATAATTTATGTAAGCAATCCCCAATTGTTGAATATGTGGACTGTTTTCAATTCTCACAAGTGCAAGGAGTTCTTTAATAAACAACCCCTCTAGCTAAATGATTATAGATGTCTAAAGTTATTTCCCTAGGATAAGCTGAATACATTCTAAGAAGTGAAATTGCTGGGTCCAAGAATATGAAGAAGTGGAAGGCTTTTCATACGCCTAAGTGATCTCAATATTTTTGCAAATCATCCCCAATACATATATATTAAATTATTTGCAAGTTACATATGCAACTATTCTAATATATCACATATAGATATAATATACAGGGCCAAATATTAAGTAAATACTATTTATAATTATAAATGTTAATTTTTGGCATGTTTTATTATATACACACACATGTACAGCTATATAACAAAACATATGTAGAAAAATCAAATGTGGGGAGTTTTAAATGGATGTTCTAATGTTTTCTTTCCATCCCAGCTATTTTTAAATATTATTTATTTATTTGACAGAGAGAGACCACAAGCTGACAGAGAGGCAGGCAGAGAGAGAGAGGAGGAAACAGGCTCCCTGCCAAGCAGAGAACCCGATGCGGGACTGGATCCGAGGACCCTAAGATCATGACCTGAGCCGAAGGTAGAGGCTCAACCCACTGAGCCACCCAGGTGCCCCCAGTTATTTATTTTGAATACCCCAAGGTTGAGAAGCTTTTCAAAGATACAGCTAAATGACTGCCAAGAAATTTATTAGCAATTTACTTGAATTATCATGTTAACGTTAAGGACACAGATTCATGGTGGCACCACAGCATTGTTCTCTTGCTCTCAGGTCTTCCTACTATCCCTGTACAACGGACAGACGTTCATGGCTTTGGGGGCAAGGAGGTAGACCACTTTGCCGATAACTCATTTGCAAACCATCATTTCATAGACTTCGTTTGTCAGTGTCCACTCTTCATTAAGAAGAGTTTTGTGTTCAAGGTGTTTGGTAAATGTGAAATTCCACTTTTGCCTTTTAAAGATGTGTGTAGCACCTGAGTTTTTTAACACTCTGAGAAATCACACACAAAAGAAACCAATTTGTTTAACCCAATGCTCCCCAACCTCATTTAATTCGTACCTCCCGACCCCTACCCCCAAATAATTTATTACTATCCTGCGCAATTAAATTTCCAAATTCATACTATGGGGCATACTGATCTAAATATGAAAGATAAAGATCTGGCATCAGTCTGCTGGATTCATGGTCCAGCTGAATTCCTTACTGACTATGTGCTATTGGACAACTTAGCCCAATTACCTCATCATATCAAAGGGATCAGAGAATAATAGTTACCATATGCAATTACTGAGAGACCGACATGACGTTATATATAGATACACAAATTAAGCAGGATTGTGCATGGCACAGAGCAAGCCCTTAATAAGTGTTAACTATTACTAGTCTCCTCTTTCATGGATAACCACAGAAACACTTAAAGAAAAACAAACACAATTATAAAATGTAACACATTTTGTAAACCATTTCCATGGGAGAAACCATTACAGTAATGTCAGTCAACGAAGGGCTTGGAAAAATCTTGGTGCTTTTACAGAAAGCAAGAGGCTTTTAGATGGGACTGTGTATAAGGAAAATAGAACACCACCATTTATTTTGTTAATATACAGCGCTCCCCAAAAAATGATCTGAATTGTTGCTTGTAAGTTTTCAGATTTAAATTCTCTTCTGGTGACAAATGTTTCTGATGATCAAAAGCAGATTGAGGAAGTGCTGTAAGGGGCACTCTTTCAGCTAACTTCCATCCTGCTGAGCGAGTTCAGGAAGAGCGTACATCTCTCCCAGCTGCTTCCCCTGTGCATTTTACTCATATGCTGACAGAGTGGGTTTTGTTGGTGTAATTAGTCTCATTTGACACACAGATGATTGAGTTGGGTTTCTCTCTTAGCGATGCTGTGCAGCTGCTGTCTCACATCAGAATCCAACCACCATACCCAAAGAAAGCAGCTCGCTGTGTGACTGCTGAGTTTTCTAGCCAGGTAGGGCATCACAGATCAGAATCTCTGGCAGAGATTACAGAGTGAGTACACGGATGCCCTGGGGCCCACCCAGAAGCTACTCCATCAGACTGCTCTGGTTTGGGTTCAGGAATCTGTATTTTTTTTTAAAGATTTTATTTATTTATTTGACAGACAGAGATCCCAAGTAGGCAGAGAGGCAGGCAGAGAGAGAGGAAGGGAAGCAGGCTCCATGCTAAGCAGAGAGCCTGATGCGGCACTCGATCCCAGGACCCTGGGATCATGACCTGAGCCAAAGGCAGAGGCTTTAACCCACTGAGCCACCCAGGCGCCCCAGGAATCTGTATTTTTTGAAAGCTCTCCTGGTGATTCAGATGTGTAAATGAGCACGGGGATCACAGGGCTATGGCAAGGCCCCCATTTTACAGATCAGGCTCAGATAGCTCAAGGAACGGCATCTGATTCACAACACACTACCTCCAGATACAGCACCTTGGAATGTGGAATATTTTTTTTATTTATTTGACAGACAGAGATTATGAGTAGGCAGAGAGGCAGGCAGAGAGAGAGGGGAAAGCAGGCTCACCGCTGTGCAGAGAGCCCGACATGGGGCTCAATCCCGGGACCCCGGGACCATGACCTAAGCCAAAGGCAGAGGCTTTAACCCACTGAGCCACGCAGGCATCCCAGAATATGGAATATTTTAAGCTGAAGGTGTTTCAGAAAAGGCAGGTGCAGGAAGGACTCTATGACCTCTCCTTCCCTGTGCTCAAGCAGGTCCCAAGTCCCTCATCAGAGAGGTGTCCTCCCTTTACATGGAGCAGAGTCCTTAACTCCTAAGACAGGACACCAGGAGGAATCCAAACTCACAAGCCTTGCTAAATTTCATTCAGTTTGCTACCTTTAGCTCATATCCTTTTGTCCTGTCACATGTTTTTCCATGGTCTTCTACTCTTCATTAATCTTAGCACAAAATCACTCAGTTTAACTTCTCTTGGGGTACACATTTCCATATGAACGCTCCTGTGTCACGTAAAACTCTCTTAAGTATATTTGTATGTTTTTCTTTTATCTGTCTTTTGTCAATTTACAGGGTCTCAACTGGAGAACCATGAAGGTAGTAAAAAATACTTTCCTCCTTACCTACACTAGGCATGTCAATTCTGTGGTTCAGTGCGTTCATCTGCAAAAGTGGGGTGATAATTGTACATAATTTAAAGATTTTATTTATTTATCTATTTATTTATTTATTTACTTAGAATGCTTGTGCAAGATGGGGCTGGAGGCACAGAGAGAGAGGGAGAAGCAGACTCCTCTGCAGAGCAGGGAGCCTGACATGAGGCTTGATTCCAGGACCCCAAAGTCATGACCTAAGCCCGGGATCCCAGGATCATGACCTGAGCTGAAGGCAGATGCTTAACTGACTGAGCCACCCAGGTGTGCCAGCTACTTTAGGATTTTTTTAAAACCTAAAAGACACAATCCATGGTAAACACTTATTTAACATTAATTATTATTATATTTTCCCAACTAAATTGTATGAAATTTTTCCTGCCCAGAAAGTGCCTGATTCCTAACAAATAGAGTTCAAGAAAGGAATAAACCGCTGTTTGGCTTTATTCTTTTCAAACAATGCATAGAATACATGTAAAAGAAATATGTGAAGCTGGATACATTTATGAAAAGTCCTTATGGTGAAAGGAAGCACTTCTTCCTTTGATCCACTTAGTGTTCCATCCCGTATTCATTCAGGATGGGGAAAACTACGAGTAACCCACATCTTCCACCAGCCCCGAGCACTAGCTGTAAATGAACACGACTTCTATAAATGGTTTCCAAATGTTACTAAATAAATCAGTTCTGTCCTGTTTGTGGCACCCCACTCTCTTATGCAATTTCATCTGGATCACCAGCATTCTGCTCCCTGGCTGCAAATTGCCTGAAGACTTCGGGAGAGTGAAATAAATGCCTGGCTCTCTCCTCAAATTTCCCTGACCCATGGTTGCATTGCCTCAGGGTGGACTCCTAAATTTATGAGGCAAGTGTTTCTCTACAGCCCATATTCCCAGCCTCTCTTGCTTTTACCGGACCCCAGAGAAGCTCGAATTACAAGCGGATAATTACTGTTTTATCTTAATTGTTTTATAAGCCATCTCAAAATTGCAAAATTGATTCATTTGATTTGGGTTTAATTTCAAAGATGAATTAATTCTCTACACTTAGGCTTCCAAAGGGCGAGAGGATGTTAACTCACTCCTACTAATACAGCTACTACACTAAGTATCACCATTACTGCTATTTTCACCAGCACTGCTACTTACTACTGCTACCACTATTGCTACTGTTGTCGCTACAATGTTTATTACTGTGGCTACTACTATTGCTATTAATATGACAGCTGGCAGCTACTACTACTGCTATTAATTTAATAGCCACTCGGGGAACCTGGATGGCTCAGTTGACGACTGGATTTTGGCTCAGCTCATGATCTCAGGGTCATTAGATTGAACTCCAAATTGAACTGGTGCTGGTGTTGGGCTCTGCCCTCTGTAGAGGTTCTGCTTGAGATCCTCTCTGTCAGCCCCTCTTCCTGTGCTGTTTCTCTGCCAAATAAATAAAAAAAAAAATCTTTTAAAATAATAAATAAAATAAAATAAAATAATCTTTTAAATTTATAGATAAATAAAAATTTATTTGTAGATAAATTTTTAATTTAAATAAAAATGTATTTATAGATCAATTTAAAAAATTAATCTATTTACTTCACCGAGAAAGAGAGCATAAGTAGGGGGAGGAGCAGAGGGAGAGCCAGGTCCCCCAGCCAGGCAGGGAGCCCAATGTGGGACTTGATCTCAGAACCCCAGGATTATAACCTGAGCTAAAGGCAGATGCTCAATGGACAGAGCCACCCAGGTGCCCCTAAATAAATAAAATCTTTTTTAAAACATATTTTATTTATTTATTTGTCAGAGAGAGAGCGAGCACAGGCAGGCAGAGAGGCAGGCAGAGGCAGAGGGAGAAGCAGGCTCCCCGCCGAGCAAGGAGCCCGATGTGGGACTCGATCCCAGGACGCTGGGATCATGACCTGAGCCGAAGGCAGCTGCTTAACCAACTGAGCCACCCAGGCGTCCCTAAATAAAATCTTTTTTAAAAAATTGTATAGCCACACCACTGATATTTTTTGAATACTTAACATCCCTAAGCCTGGGATAAGTGCTTTATATCTGATATGTCAATTTCTGCATAAAACAATATTGCAAGATGGATACTTTCATGAACTTCGTTTTACAGATATTAAAACTGAGGCATGGCATTTGAGAGCTGGGGCTCTTAAGCAGTGTCCTCTGTTACTTCCTTTCAGTCCAGCAGAAGGGGCATCTCAAGTCTGTAGCAGCCTGCAATCACATAGCACAGAAAGCAAGATTGCTTTGCTTGTTGGTGCAGATAAAAAATGGCAAACTCTGGTAGACTGTAAGTTATATAATCATCAACAGCAATACTATTATCATCAAATACTTATTCAGAGTGTTGACTTTGTAGGGATTCCTGGATCAAATTGGTTTGGAGACAGCTGGAGAAAGCTAGAGAGATTGACTGATTTGTCAGAGAGAGAGAGAGAGAGAGAGAGAGAGAGCAAGAGCATGAGTAGTGGGGGAGGGGCAGAGGGAGAAGCAGCCTCCCTGCTGAGCAAGGAGTATGATGCAGGACTTGATTCCAGGATCCTGGAATCATGACCTGAGTCAAGGCAGATGCTTAACTGATTGAGCCATCCAGGCATGCCAGCTAGAGAAATTTCTTAACCCAAAGTTTAGAACATCCCAATGAGAATTATGATTTTTTTTTTTAAATAAGGATACTAGAATTTAAGTGAAAATGAAGTCACCCAAGTAATTTGAGAGAAATTCAAGAAATAAATAATCCAGTCTTTAAACAAATAACACATCAGTGTGAGCCTCCTATTATTAACTTTTGGTAAACACTTAAGATAATTGTGAATTTCTAAATTGAGAAAATTGTCTTTTCCAAACCGATGACCATAAAAACTTTTTACCACAGGGCACATTATAAGAGTAATGTTCCTTGGAGCACCTGGGTGGCTCAGCTGGTTGAGTTTCTGACTTGGATTTTGGATCTCAGGGTTGTAAGATCAAGCCACGCATTGGGTTCTATGCTCAGTGCAGAGTCTGCTTGGGTTTCTTCCTCTTCCCTCCCCCATTTGCATGCTCATGCATGCTCTCTCTAAATAGATAAATAAATAAATAAATAAATATTTTAAAAAGGTAATGTTCCTCATAATGCATTTTGTGACATGTTGATCTAATCAAGTCAAATAAAGAAATCAAAATGTGTGTGTTTACATAGAAAAAAAAAAGCCTGGAAAGAAATACTCTAAAATGTTACCAACCCAAGTGGAGACATTACCAGTGTTTGTATTCTGCTTCATTTTTTGATCCAGCCTTTTCTACATTTCCAGAATAACAAATAAATGCTGCTTTTACATTTTAAAACACAGATAATAACCCCAGATAATCTTTAAGTCAATTTCAGAATAACTGCCTGAATCTTGTTACTTGGGCTATCAATAACCTGCTAAACTTCCTTACACCACACACAAAAATAGACTCAAATGGATGAAGGACCTCAATGTGAGAAAAGAATCCATCAAAATCCTTGAAGAGAACATAGGCAGCAACCTCTTCAACCTCAGCCACAGCAATTTCTTCCTAGAAACATCATGAAACGCAAGGGAAACAAGGGCAAAAATGAACTATTGGGACTTCATCAAGATCAAAAGCTTTTCCACAGCAAAGGAAACGGTCAACAAAACCAAAAGACAACTGACAGAATGGGAGAAGATATTTGCAAATGACATATCAGACAAAGGGCTAGTATCCAAAATCTATAAAGAACTTATCAAACTCAACACCCAAAGAAAAAATAATCCAATCAAGAAATGGGCAGAGGACATAAAGAGACATTTCTGCTAAGAAGACATCCAGATGGCCAACAGACACATGAAAAAGTGCTCCACACTGCTCGGCATCAGGGAAATACAAATCAAAACCACAATGAGATACCACCTCATACCAGTCAGAACAGCTGAAATTAACAAGTCAGGAAATGACAGATGCTGGCAAGGATGCGGAGAAAGGGGAACCCTCCTACACTGTTGGTGGGAATGCAACCTGGTGCAACTCAGCATGGAGGTTCCTCAAAAAGTTGAAAATAGAGCTACCCTACGGCCCAGAAATCACACTACTGGGTATTTACCCTAAAGATACAAATGTAGTGATCCGAAGGGGCATGTGCACCCAAATGTTTATAGCAGCAATGTCCACAATAGCCAAACTATGGAAAGAACCTAGGTGGTCCATCAACAGATGATTGGATAAAAAAGATGTGGTATATATACAATGGAATACTATGCAGCCATCAAAGGAAAAGAAATCTTGCCATTTGCAATGGCATGGATGGAACTAGAGGGTATTATGCTGAGCAAAATAAGTCAATCAGAGAAAGAGAATTACCATATGATCTCCCTGATATGAAGATCTGAGAGGTAACGTGGGGGACTTGGTGGGTAGGGAAGGAAAAAAATGAAACAAGAGGGGATCAGGAGGGAGACAAACCATAAGACTCTTAATCTCATAAAACAAACTGAGGCTTGCCAGAGGGAGGGGCGTAGGGAGAAGGTGGTGGGGTTATGGACATATGTTGAGTGCTGTGAAGTGTGTAAGCCTGATGATTCACAGACCTGTACCCCTGGGGCTAATAATACATTATATGTATACATAAAAAATAAAAAATT
>RCUC01158856.1:0-47839 GCA_003697995.1 Taxidea taxus jeffersonii
CCGCGCGGCCGGCGCCCCCCGCCACCCCGCCGGCGCGGGGGTCGGCGGCCCCGGGGCCGGGGGCCGGGCGCTGGGGGGCGGGGGCCGGCGCGAAAGCTCCGTTGATTCCGCGCGCCCCGTGTCGGAGCTGACAGGGACACACACACCTACAAGAGACACGCCAGCACACACGGTGACACACGCCCATGTGACTTACACACACCGCGTCGCCCGCAGCAAATCACAGCCGTCCCCGCGCCGCACGTCCCCTCCCCCCGCTGCCGCCCTGTGCCTCCCGGAGGAACATCTGTCCGCGGGACAGCTGGGTGGGGGCCCTGTGCCCCTGCCGCCCCGGTTGTCTGGGCAGATTCTCCCAGGCCTGGGCTTCTGGGCCCCGCTGGCCAGCGCAGGGGAGAGATGGCAGGAAGTCCTGCTCTCACTTCGGGACAGGGGGACAGGACCCGGCGCCAGGGAGCCTGCCCCGTGCTCTGAAGCCCGCCGGCCGTCCGGAGGGTCGGGGGCTGCCGGTGGCCTCTCTCCCGGGGTCCACTTAGAACCTAGGGTGCTGGGAGTGGCTGGTTTCTGCGCCCCAGAGTGGCCAAAGGACGGAGGAGGGGGTGGGAGAAAAGGAGAGGGAGAAAAAGAATGAGTATGAGTCAGCGGAGGATGGAGCCCAAGTCCGGGAGAGAGAGAATGAGGGGAATGTGTGCGAGGGACAGGGACGCAGGCGGCACCGGAGGGGAGGAAGCGACCCAGAGGCGGCCAGAGGAGTGGGAAGAGGGCTGGGGGCTGGGCTCCCCGGGCCCAGAGCGCGGGTGAAAGCCGCGTGGCGTGAGACCTCGGGAGCGGGAAACATGCTGAATACGGGGGTTTTGTTTCTCCATGAGTCTGGCCCCCGGGCTGTCAGAGCGATTAGCTTTAATTGCTCTTCCCTTTGTGGCTAAACACTCCGTTGGGGAAATTGCCAGGGATGCCCTAGGCTGGCTGCTGGCCTGGTTGCCCGGTTCCTCACTTCCCTGACACCTGTGTCCATCCCGTGTGCCTGGACCATCATGCATGAAGAGGGCCACGAGTCCCTCCTGCCGGGCCCCCCCTTCCTACAGACCCTCTCGCACCACCAACCGACTTGGCCCCTCCCGACCAAAGTGAAGATCCCTTTACAGCAGGGAAGCTCATTCCTTCCCAGTCGGACAGTGGCCCTGAGTGTTCGAATGGGGACACTGAGTCACAGGCCCTCTGAATTCAGGGTTACCACCACATGACATTGGCTGAAAGCCCACCGAAGGGGAAGGAGGAAGAGAGACTGGAGGGAGAAGGTGGGACGAGGGGGAGAGATGGGAAGGAAACAAACGAGAGGAGGAGAGACCCCCCCCCCAGTGGTGAGCCCAGAGGCCGGCCCCCTCACCAGCAGTCCAGACCCCGTGCGGGGATCTCCCGATGCCCCCACCTTGGATCCATCTCTCTCCTCTTAGACTAAGGGCTGAAGGCTTAGCACCGTCTCTGTGCCCCAGGCTTATCCATTTGCTTCTTGGACTGAGCTGAACATTTTGAGGCCCAGGTACCTGCCTCCCCTCATTCCCAGGCTGGCTGAGTCTTAGAGCCCCTTCCTTTGTTACAGATTAAAAACATTCCCTGCCCCCCCACCCCAAAAACTGAATGGAAGCTAAGGGAAGAAGCAGCAGAGTGTGCTATTAAGGGAATAATTAGGGACGAACTAGAGGACTGCTTGAACCAGGGCCCAGGTAGATTTAAAAATGGGCACCCTGTGCTCTCCCCACCCACTCCTCTGCCTCTCCTGGGTCACCGCCCCACCCCTGAACCCAGGCAGCATGACCCCTGCACCTGCGTGGGCTGCCCAGGTAGCCCAGGTAGCCCCAAGCAGAGAGGAGGGAGGGAGGGGTGCCAGGGCTCCTAATCCTCAGGCTTTCTTCCAAGTTGAAGCAAATGCTGGGGCCCCCTTCTGCACAGGTGGCTGTCCCATTGGGCTAGGGTGCTGGGGGGGAGGGGGCGGACCACCCACCTGTCCCGCTCCCAGCCCCAGAGACCAGTCTGTGAGCTTCTGACCTCCTGCCCCTCTCCCCCAGCATCCTCGGCTGGTCCCACCTTTGTCAGGGCTCCACCTGGGGCCAGCTGGGAAGGAGAGGGAGGAAGGAAGGAAGGAAGGTGTGAGGAAGCAGTGAGCAGAGCACAGAATGATCCGGGAGGGAAGGGGACTGACTTCCTGGCAGCCTCAGCTCCGGTCCCCGGTTCCTGCCCTGGTATCCTGTCCCAAGAATGGCCTCCGCCCAGGCTGCCTGGCGTTCCCTGGGCCGCCTTGCACTGCTCCAGCAATCAGGAAGACTTTTCTGGGCGAGGAGGGGAGGAGACTTCACCATAGGCCCCAAGGAATTCTGAATCTCAGGGAGGAGAGGGCCAGGGAGGGGGACGGGGCCAGCTCTGCCACAACCACACCACTCCAGGGATGAGGATGGATCAGTGAGACCCGAGAGCCACTTCCTTGTGCCCCCAAAACGCCCCCAAGGGACTGGCCTTGCCCCTGCAGCCACACCCAGGCTGCCTTTCCCCCCTTCCTCAGGGGGCCCCACTCCACTGCTTCTGTCCCCTCTTACTCACTCGCCCCCCACGCCCCTCCCTCCAGTGTCATTGTCCTGACCGGTGGGGGTGCGCACCCAGAACTGCGGTTGCCCGGGGAACCGCTGAGTCCCGGGGCCCTCCCCCCAGGATCTCATTTGCTGCCTCCTTCCCTTTCCCAGCCCCAGCCCTCCCTCCAATATGCAGGGTCTCCTCACCCTTCCCCTTTTCTCTGGATGTGAGCCTGTGATTACAGACCTTGCACACGCTCTCAGTTTCTCTCTCACACACACAGCACGTACTTGCACCGCCACACGTCCAGTGCTGGCACATTGACACCCATGCCCAGAGCGTGCGCACGCCCGCACAGATGCCCGCACAGATGCCCGCCGCTGCCGCCTCCACGCACCCCTGCCCACGCCCGGGGGCAGCAGCCGCGCGAGGGCCTGGCTCACCGCTCGGCCTCCCCACCCCCGTTCTCCTGGGGGTCTCCGGTGTTGGCCTCACGCTCTTAGAAAGCGCCTGCCCACCGCCCCCAGCCGATGTGGGTGGTTCACTCACACACTAATCCCTCCTCGCCCGCCTCCCCTGGAAGTCTGTGTTTTCGATTCAGAGCCCTAAACCTTAACTCCTTCCAGGAGATACACACACGCACGCGTGCGCGCACACTTTCCTTCCCCAGGATTACAGTCTCTTCCTCCACGTGAAAACAGGACAGGCTGACCCTAAATGTGTCCCATTTTCCAGCTGAGGGCTTGGTCCCAGGGCCTCTTCCCCGGGGGCAGGGTGTTCTTGCCCCCCCCTTCTTTTTAAGCTCTCCCCACCCCACATTAATTCCTCTTGCCTGGACCCCTTCCCCTTCCCTCCCCCTTTCCTGGCCGGGGATTCTCAGTGGGGTGGGGGGCTGGGCTCCGGAGCCTGCTGCTCTGACCTAGATTTCAAGGCGAGACGGTTCCTGGTGCTGACAGTCCGGAGAGCATTGTTCTGGCCGAGCCTGGCAGGGCCACCGCTGGGCCCTTCTGTCTGCTTGCACCTGGGTGTGCAAGTGAGCGTGCCTGGGAGTGCCTGCTTCTTGAGGGGGTCCCGCTGGCCCTGCTGCCTGGCTCATTGTGTGCGTGTGTCACGGTGCCTGCCACGGAGGGAGGCGTGTATGTTCTGGCCCAAGTAGGGGGCTGGGAATGGGGACTTCTGGGTCCACGCCTCTCCCGATGCCATGCCTCTCTGCCTCAGTTTCTCTGCATCTAGGCCAGATGCCCCCTGCTCTCTGCTGCATTCCCAACCCACTGCTGGGGAGATTTGGGGGCAGTCTCAGTCAAGTACAAGGTCACCTGGCTCCTAGCCCCAGCCCTTGGTCTAGCCACAGTGTTTATGATGTAACTTTGTAAAATGTTTTACTTTTCTGATTATAAAAGAAATATTTCCTTCTTGTGGGTGAACTTCACGTTTTATCCCATCCAGAAGGTTCATTCTAAGGTCTGACCTTCCTTCTTCCTGTCTTAAACCCACTTTCTACCTAGTGAGTGCCAGGAGGGCCTTGCATGTTCTCTCCCTTACCACCTGAAGATCTCCAAGCAACAGGGATGGGCTCAAGGCCGGTGAGACCCAGCCTTGCCCAGCCCCCTGTGGGAGGCCCTCCTGACAGTGACACAAGCGGGAGCAGCAGCCCCTTTCCTGTCACTCTCCCCGCGCTGCCGCTAAACCCCTTCCCCTGCCACCCAGCCAGCCTGGGAACTGGGCAGGGGGCCAGAGCCGGCCGCTTGGTATTCTTGGGCGTGGGGGCTGTGGGCACAGCACAAAGGCTGGGAGAGGGGCTGCGTGGAGGCCCCGCGGCCGTCAAGGGAGGAACCGGGCTGCACGAAGGTGGGGGGGGGGGCTCATTGCCTCCCCCTCCCCGCCCACCCGAGCCCCAAAGACTGAAAGCAGGGGGCCACGGAGGGGCCAGGGGACCATTAGACCAAGCACCGAGGCATCTGTCCAAAATGAGTCATTAGTGAGGTGGTGGGGGGCTGAGAGTGAGGGTCCACTTTGCTTCTGGGGAAGAATGGAAGCTAGAAACATGAGCTCCAACCATCCATCCCCCTCCTGCCCCTTCTGAGCTCACTGCCACAGCCAGCCAGCCTCTCCCTGACGGTTGTTTTGGAGTGTTTTTCTTTCTTTCCTTTTTTTTTTTTTTTGACAGGGGGAGGGGTTGCAGGTGGGTGGGGCGATGCTGGGGGGGCCTTGGAGGCAGCGGGTGAGAAAGTCTGGAGCAGGTTGCTATGGTAACCGCCTCCTCAGTCAGGGGAGCTGTTGCCAGGGTTACTGTTGGGGGGTAATGAGGAAAAAAGATGGGGTAAGGAGGTGTGACTTGTCCCTCTAGGCTGCAGCCTGGACCCTAGCTTCTCTGTTTCTTCTGTCCACTGGCCTTCTCCCCTCCAGCCCGGCCCCCCCCAGCCGCCCTGTTGGCCTGCACCGGCCTTACCCCCGCCCCCACAGAGCGGGGATGCTGGTGGGAGGGACCAGTGAGTAAACCTTACTGGCACCTCCAGCTCAGCGGCCTCTCCCTTTGTTCCTCCCAACCCCAGTCATGGCCGAGTACGGGACCCTCCTGCGGGACCTGACCAACAACATCACCCTCGAAGACCTGGAACAGCTCAAGTCCGCCTGCAAGGAGGACATCCCCAGCGAGAAGAGCGAGGAGATCACTACAGGCAGTGCCTGGTTCAGCTTCCTGGAGAGCCACAACAAGCTGGACAAAGGTGGGTGGGGCTCAGTCCCTTGGGCAAAGAGAAGCGCGCGGCTCTCGGACAGGCTGGCAGATGCTGAGAGCGGAGGCTCGGGGACCGCACAGCCGTCCTCCCGGCCCTCGCGGGGCGCTCGGTGAGCTGCGTGGCACTCAGATACTACTGTGTTATGATGAGTCACGTGGTGCAGATCATCAGGTCGCAGAACAGTAAAATACAAGTTAAAAGCGGTAAAAGTGAAAACCGCAAGCTCGGGGCGCCTGGGTGGCTCGGTGGGTTAAGCAACTGCCTTCAGCTCAGGTCATGATCCTGGAGTCCCGGGATCAAGTCCCACATTGGGCTCTGTGCTTGGAGGGGAGTCTGCTTCTCCCTCTATCTCCCCTCTCATGCTCGCTCTCTCGCTCTCTCTCAAATAAATAAAAATTTTAAAAAATCTTAAAAAAAACCCCGCAAGCTCTAACATTTTCAGAGGCACTTCCAGAGGCCACTGCTCTGGAAAGGGCTGGGGGCGGGGAGCTGGCCTGTGAAGGCCCCGATAGGCGAGTGGATTTCAAAGGCAGGGTCCAGAGGAGGGCCCGCCTGGCAAAGGACCCGAATCCCACAGGCAGGAGTGTCTGGAAGAGCAAGGGGTCTTGCTTAGCTTGGCTGGGGCCTGAGTGAGCTCAAAAGCGGCTGGAAAGGTTAGTTAAGACTGTGCCGTGGAGGGCCTTGAGTAGGCGGGGTGAGCCAGCTGAGGGCCTCGGGGGGCCAGCCAGCAGTGAGGCTGGGGTGGACCCGCCCTGGGAGGAGGCACCTGCAGCAGTCGGAGGGGAGGAGCATCCCCAGTCTCCTAGAAGCGGCCCAGACACCGACATCCTCCTTCTGGCCACACGGGGGCCTTGTCTAGAGACTCCCCCAAGTCCCGCATGTGCTAGCGGGAAATTTCTCTGACTCCGACTTGGAGGAAGAGTGGGAGGGGGACCGGGTGGGTGTAGGGTACCAGGTAGGCCAACTCATTTTTCTGTTCTCTCCTCTCCACAATGTGGGACCTATTTGGCCTGAATCCCTCTGAAACTTCACTGGCCAAGCCCCTGCTCTCCCTGGGCACAGCCCTCTGTATCGTTGGGGCCTTGGCTTTCTGGTCCTGCTCAGTAGCTTCCTCTTCTCGTGCTGCCCCCGCCAGTAACCAACGTGAGCCCCTCTGCCATGGTTCCAGAAGCTCGGTCCGGGCAGGCAGGGGAGGCCGGCCTCTTCAGCCTGGCTGACCCTGTCTCCCGCCTTCCTCCAGACAACCTCTCCTACATCGAGCACATCTTTGAGATCTCCCGCCGCCCCGACCTGCTCACCATGGTGGTGGACTACAGAACCCGTGTTCTGAAGATCTCGGAGGAGGAGGAGCTGGACACCAAGCTAACCCGTATCCCCAGTGCCAAGAAGTACAAAGGTAGGAGCCGTGCCTTTAACATGCACCTCTGCCCGCTCCCCTGGCTGATCCCTGGGGCACTTGATTTGGGGCAAATGGGAGCGGACGTCGGGGGCTCGCCTGCTGTCCCTGGACACATCCCTTCTTGCCCCCCCCAGACATTATCCGGCAGCCCTCCGAGGAAGAGATCATCAAACTGGCTCCGCCACCGAAGAAAGCCTGAGCGAGGGGGAGGAGAGGAGGAAGGTTGGACCTTCAGTGGACCACTCCCTTCCCCCAGCCTCCAGGGGAGGGGCAAGGGCCACCCCCCAGTCTACCCACTTACTAACCTGGTCCTAACCCCCTTACTGTGCGCGTGTGTGTGCGTGTGCGCACGCTCTGTCTGTCTTTATGTCTAGCTCATCTAGTTCCTCCTCCTCGTGAGGGGATGGGGGTCGGGCTGGGGGGGGCTTCGTTTCCCCACTTTAGGGGGACGTGGGGGCTCTTTCTATGCAAATAGAAATGGGCACATTCCTCCTACTGCCCTTTCCTCTATGGCTGAAGTGTGGGAGCAGAAAGGACCTGTGTTTTCCTGCACCAAGGAGCCGAGCTGGAGGTAAAGCGTGGGCGAGGTGGTGCATCTAGTGACAAGCAGTGGGACAGAAGGCGGTCACCCAGCCGCCACCTGGAAGGGGCAAAGAAAAGCCAGAGTTAACGCGTCTGTACCCTGTGCTGGACCGGCGGAGGGATCCTTTCTAGACGTTCCTTAGGTTGGAGGGCCTGGGCCCCAGCAGGTCCCTTTCTGCTCCCCTCCTATGGGCCTAGGATGGGTATGAGCCAGGACCTAGTGAGGGATCTAGTGAGAGGAGCACAGGACCCTTCCCTGGCCCCCAAGTACGAACTCCACGGAGCAGCCAGCACTAGTTACTCCCCCGCACCCCCAAGAGCCCACGCTGGGAGCGGGCCCCACCACACCAGGCACTGGGGGTGTGGGCGAGAGGGGCCCTCCTCGCCACTCCTTTCTTCCTACTCAAGACTGTTGCACACACGGACTCCAAACCTGGGGAGGTTGAGGAATGAGCTCCTTAGGTCTTCACTCCACCCCTGCCCCACCCACAGGGTCCCAGCGTGGTCACTACAGGTGACCTTCCTTCTCTGGGGTCTAGAACACCCCCAGCAGGAAAGACAGGAAGAAGCTAATTATAGCCTTTCCCTTTGGACTGACCCCCCCAGTTCAGTCCAGGAGGGGACTTGCTAGCCCGTCTCCCTCGATATCCTGGTGTGTTGGGCTTGTGAATGCCTCCTAGCCAAATCGCTAGACCCCAGCTCCCTTCCTGTGCCAAGAAGCTCTCCCCACCCTGACCGTGCTAACTGTGTGTACATATATATCTACATATATGTATATTAAACCCGCACTGCCATGTCTGCCCTTGCTCGTGGTGTCTAGCATTAACTTATTGTCTAGGCCAGGGCGGGGGTGGGAGCGGAACGCCACAGCCAAGGGAGGGCCAGTCGAGTCGCTACATAGGCAAAATGAAAAAACTTTTTTTTTTTTTAAACTTTAAACTCACAAACCATCTCAAGAGACTTTTTAGAGAAAGTTGAAGTTCAGAGCTTGTAAGATGTGGGAGCAAAACTGAAGTGGGACAGGAAGACTGGCTGCTGGAAGAGGGAAGAAGCCAGGCTGGCCGGAGAGCGGCTTCTGCTCCCCGCCTGGCCCGGCCCCGCCGTCCCCTCTGGCCACTGCTGCGGCACCTGCCTTAACACGCGCACCTGGAGCACTCCACAGCTCTGCCTTAAAGGACCCCCCATGCCTGCCCAGCCCTGTCTGCTTCTCCCTCCAGGACAGAGAGAGACTTGTAGAATTGGGAGGGGGGTACTGAGCATGAATTGTCCTTCCGGTCGGGATTATGTGATGTGAGTGTGTGTGAGAGAGAGAAAGAGAGAGAGAGAAGGAAGGGATGGGAGCCTTCTCTGAAGAGAGGAGGGTGAGATGCGAGAAGGGAGACAGGGTCATTTTCAGCAGAGTCTAGGAATACCTCTGTAAGGCAAAAATCATCTAAAAAGACTAACCTGCCCTCCCACCCCCGTATGGCTGTGAGATTGTCCCTATCCTGTGCTCCTCTGTCTGCAGTGTGCACGGCCTTCTTCTAACCCTGGAATAAAGGTGATTGACTGTATCCGACTGAATTCTAGAATTTCTGTGAAGGATTTTGAAGCCTTTGACTGGGAAGGGAGGGGAAATAATACCCCAAATCCCTCCCTGCGGCCTCAAACAGAGGCCAGGAAAACACCCATTGGCATCCTCCTGCTGCCCGACCTCCTAAGTAGCCCAGAGCTCTGGGGCCTGGTCCACGGACAGTAGCTCCAGCCGGAGCCCGAGCCTGGAAACGTGGCTGTCACGGACCAGGCCGCCTCCAACTGCAGTAAGGACAGGGCCGGGCACCTAACTGGACGGAACAAAACTAGCCCACCGTTATCGAACGGGCCACGCATCACACACACAACAGCGGTCAGAAAGAAAAAAAAAAGGCTTTACTGAGAAAATACACAACAAATTCCAGAGTGCATGGTTTTCAGGCCACTCCATCACCCAGCCGCCGTGGGAACGCAGACCACTGTCACCACACGTCGCCTACCTCAGGGCGGAAGTGCAGCAGCTCACATCTGGTCTGACGGTCGCTAAGAAAAGGGCCAGGAGGAAGGGGTGTCTGGGAATTCCATCCTTTCACTGCTCCCTTCCTTTCCGGCCAGTTCTAGAAGCACGCTGCCCAGGGGTGCAGAGCTCTGGGATGGGGCGCAGAGAGATAGCAGCACAAGCAACAGGGCGGGAACGCAACTGCGACTTCCACAGCCGTGACCGGCGACGAGACACGTGTCCAAGCCCCAGCCGCCTGCACCGTCAACATGTCCCTCAACCACAAGGTCTCAAGAGGGGGACAGGCTGTAAGGGCCTGCCCAGGAGGGCTCCGGCGACTACACTCTTCCCCTAGGAAGGGAGCTGCTGGGGGGAGGTGGGCGGCTTGAAGAGCGAAGCAGCTGGCACTAGCGTGAACGTGTCCTCTGTCACATAGGTAGGACAGTCCTCGGCGGCAGCACCCCTGCCGAAGTCCAAGTTCAGTCAAGTTTTAAAGACAGGCCAGCCTCTGGTTGGGAGAGCCATCCTGGGGACCCCATGGGACAGGAGAGGTAGGCGATCTGAGGCAAACAACTGAAAGGAATTTCCTGTTTTCCCAACCCTAAGGCCGTGGCAAGAGGCAAGGGAGGGCCGAACTGAGGATCCTTCCATTCTGGAGCCTCCGAAAACCTCAGGGGTTCGCCCCGATCTCCACTGGCCACACACACAGGGCGGGCTGACCCCAGCGCGACCGCCACATCGTCACTCTGCGCTCTCCTTTCAGTCCCTTTATTGCGGTCAGAATGTGTAGGTATTTAAACGGACAATAATTTTAACGTGATACATCCAAGTTTGACTTGCTTTTTAATATATTTATAGATATAAAATTAGCTTCTAACAGTGACAGGGCAAAGAGATTGCTGCCACCAAACAACTTTGTTTTTAAAAGTAACAGAAGAGGTAACACGTCCTTCTATTCTTCCTGCACTTCGGGCCCCCCCTCCCGCCCCCCAGGCCCCTCAGGAGACCTAGCTGGGGGGCAGGATTAAGAGAAGAGCTACCGACACAGCATCAAGTGTGAAACACTGTGGGAAGTACAGAGGGTGAACGGGTGGGGAGGAAGGTGAAGAGTGTGGGATGGTTAGGGGCTCTAAGGACTTCCCAGAAAAAAACAAGATCCTGGGTTGGGGTTGTTGGCGGGGGAGGGGTGTGTGTGTGCAACTGTCACAGACTTTTAAAAAATAAAGAAGAAAAAGGCCAAAAACCTAAACCAGAGAGAGAGTGGCACTCCTGCCACCCCCCACTCCGGCCCATGGGTACTGAACAGCCAGTTACCCCACCCCCCCACCCAAGAAACAAGGGAGATTAAAGAAAAACCCCATTCCCTACCCCAAACCAGTTAACAAAATAGGCTCCCCCCTCCCAAAAAACAAGGCTTTGGGGAGAGGCCATTTCTGCTGAGCCCTGTGCACCTCTCCAAGGAGCCCATCCCGGGGCGTGGCTCCCACTCTTAGCTACTCCGCGGTCCGCTCCCCCTCTGGTCTTTCTCCTGGGATGTCTTTCTTTTTTATCCAAAGCAAAAAGTCCAAAGTGCGTGTCTGCTGAATGGAAGGGCCTGGCACAGGAAAGCGCTGTCCAGGCAGGATCGGGCCAGCAGCCCCAGCCCGCCCCTCCTGGCGACGAGGCCTCAGGACGGCATGCACTGCACCCGGTCGGGGCCCTCGTCCTCGTCCGATGTGTCTGAGGAGCTGGGAGACTCCTCGGAATCGGCGTCTGGGGCCCCAACCCCGGGCTCTCGCCAGCGCTGCAGAGAGGGAAAGGCTCTGTTAGTACCGCCCTGGAGCGAGGACAAGCCTGTTAGGTCTTAGCTCTTCCAGACGCTCCAGGCCAGGGGTCAGCAGGATTTTTCTTCAAGGGCCAGATAAGAACTGTTTCAGTCGCGGGCCACAGCCCCGCTGCGAGCACGTAGCACTGCCGCCGCATGAAAGCAGCCACGGACAACAGGAATGAGTGGGATGGCTGTGTTCCAATAAAACTTTATTTGCAAAAAACAGGCAGCATGCCAGAGTCTGCTAACCCCTGCCTTAGGCCTCTCCTGGCATAAAGATGAAAAGGTCACCCTGACACTTATTTCTTCTCAACTCCTTCGGCACGCTCCTGCCTCTGCCCTCGTGAGGCCGGCGCTCTGCGTGGCGACGGTAAACAGAAAGCAGGCACCGCCCGATCTGCCCGGAGGTTCTTCCAAGCCACAGCAGGGCCCTGGTGGGGCCAGACCACGGATCGGACACCCAACCCAACCACCCCATCTGTTTGTAAAGTAGCGAGGAAGGGTGCCCTGGACGTTTGACCCTGGAGAGAGTCACTGGCCTTGGAGCTCGCCTCCCACGGCCGCTTACCCGGTGGTGGCGTCTCTGTCTCAGGTGGTGCATGAGGAACCAGAGCATGTGGCTGTCAAACAGGTCGGTGTGGTGCAAGCTGTCTTCATCGCGCTCCCGCTTGTTCTTCTTTATCACCTGGAACCCAAGGAGGAGGGGGACGGACAATGAACGGGAGCCCTGGGCCAGGGCAGGAAGGGCTGGTCCTCCACCCCCGTGAAAACCTCCCTGACGAGCTGGGCCGCTGCAGGGGAGCCAGACCACATCAGGAAAGGACGCACCGGGCTCTGCCACTCGGGAGGCTGGAAGCCCTGAACTAGAATGATTCTTCCTCCGGACGCCCGACTGCCGGCCCACTGGCACGAGAGGCGCTCGGCAGCTGCCCGGGAAGCCCGAGCTGGGACCCCGCCCCGAGCGCCAACAGCGGCGGGAGGGGGGCGGTGTGCGGGCGGTGCCTCTGCAAAGTGGGGCGGCCGGCTACCCCTCCCCACACCCGCCAGGACGCGACGCGGAACGTGCACATCCACGGGCAGCTACTCACGTCCTTCAGCCCTGTCAGCTCGGTGGAAGTTTCGGCTGTGGGTGCCCAGATCTTGACATCATGGTCAAGGCCACTGGTTGCCAGCACAGGCAGATGAGGGTGGGGCTCGAGACAGTTCACCTGGTCAGGAAAGGAAAGCACAGGCTCAGGCTGGCTGGGAACCGGCTTAAAAACCACTACTCACCTTCAGCCGAACATACTCCTCACCCAGAGCTGAGGCAGCTGCCGGGAAGGCAGGCCCGACCATCGTGTGTGGGCCCAGGGCCCAGGGGGTGGAAGAAACCCTGGACACAGACTGGGTGTAAGACCAGGCCTCTCTCTCATTTCCTACGTAGAGGCAGGGTGGCCTCACCCTGGACACAGCCCCAGGGGTGGGCGGGCGACTGGCCAGGCTCGCTGCTGGCTTCACAAAAAGGCAGTGAGGTCCGGATGACCTCATCCACTCCAGATTCCACAGCTCCGACCTGCCCAAGGCTGGGGTACGGGGGTTGATGGGGGGGGAAACCTCTCAAGAGGCTTTCACCAAATGGCAAATAAATTTTTAAAAATGAAGAAAGTAACAGCTGCCGCTGAACACCCCAAAGAGAGTCCAGGGATGATTACATTCACTTGGTGCTGCTGACTCGAACTGGAGGGAGGCACAGGCTGCCAAGAGGCAGCCTGTGGGAGCGAGGAGGTAGGGAAGGCTCGGGTATGCTTGAGAACCCTGCGCGCCCCCGGGGGTCAGCACCCTGCTGTCCGCCCCGAAAGCCCAACAGGCTCAGCACAAGCGTGGCACAATGCAGGAAAACAGCTTCCTACACCCATGGTGTCCACATCAGCCACCTCTGGGTACCGTCATGAAGCAGGGGAGATGTTCTCCCGCAGATAGGCAGGCTTCTGACTTAGGCAGCCTCCTTCCGTCTGGAGGCACCCATGCCCCCTGCTGTCTGACTTGGAAATATCAGCCTTTCACACGACAGGGCAGGGTGGGGCGGGGTGGGGCGGGGTGGGGCAGGCAGCTCCCAGGGCCTCTGGAAATGCTGGTCCCGGGTAAAGCTGCTAAAGCATTTTCGGGCTTTGAATCAGAAGAGGGATAGATAGGAAAGGCCCCAGAAGGAAGAGGGTGTGGTCCCAGCCGCTCCTCACCGCTGCCCCCCATCCCATCCCGCCCTGCAGCTGCCCCGTAGGGCAAGAAAACAACCCCTGGCAAAAAGCCTCCTTTATCTTTCACTTGTCTCTGGACCAGCCTCCTCCGGCTGGCCTGCACACACAGGGGGAGCAGCTGAGGGGAAATGGGAGCCAGTATCGGAAAAAAAACTGACCCAGACTTCCAACCTCCTTCGTTCTTCCATTTGACAAGTAAAAAAAAGCTCCAGAAAAAAACTGAAGCTAAAGCCTGAGCCTAAGAATGAAGCAGAAACCCCACTTCTCTTCTCCTTCCCTCATTCCCCATGTCAGCTCATCCCCCAGTTTGCATGGGGCCGCTCTCAGGAGTGGGGAAGAGCTTCCGGCCTGTGCAGCGCGAGGAGGCACTAGACAGGGCGTCACTGCCTGAGAATATGATCAAAAGATACGGGACCACTCACACACACCAACCTGAACTCCTCCACCCACCTCCGGATAAGCCTCTGCTCTGCTCTATTCCGACCTAACCTCTGCTTGAGCAGATCAGTGAAATCAGAACGCAGAGAGGAGAAATTCCTTGGGACTTAAGACTGAGGGCAAAACTAAGGGCAAAGCCAAGGGCAAGAGGAGTAGAAGCAGCGCACAGTACCTGGGCTGGAGCCTGCCGGGGGCGCGGACAGAGCTTCTGGACCAGGCCTGTCTGATCGCCAGGACTTACCCTGTCAGTAACACGCCTGAGCAGAGCGAAGAGCTCCAGCCTTAAGAGGGCTGGGCTGGGCGACGCAGGGATGGGAAGGGGCAGCCGAAGGGCTTTGGGAGACTAAGGACTGTCCTCCAACATCATCCCCCATCAGTCCCTGAATGGGAACAAAGAAAGGACTAGAGTTTGAGCCAAAACCAGCCTTAAGAAACCTGGGCAAGGCAGACAAGAATGTCTAAGACCCCTTCTGGTTCTAGAATTCTACTTCATGATGAGCTGCTCTCTATCTGCTTCGGAGGCTGGTGCCTGGTGACCCACTGCAGGGAAGTCAGGACCAAAGAAGAGGGGCCAAGTGAGGGCACACAGATCATCAAGCTCACCAGCTGGGAACCTTGTTTCGGGGTGCAGTCTCTCTATCTCTCACTCTCGTGACCACTCAATCCAGGCCTGGGCCCACCCATCCCAAGCAGGTGCCCTCCCCACCTGAACACCTGGATGCCTCACCAAACCCTGAAACTGGCTGAGGTGAAAGCAAGCTGGCCTGCAGAGTGGTCTGGGGGAACGGACAAGTGCTGGCCTGGGGGAGGGCACGCAGCCCTCCGTCTCTCTGGAATGGAACACAAGACAGTTTAGGATCTAGAAAGGATTCACTGGCCCCTTGTGACTTCCTTCTGACTACACGCCTACTGCAGAACTCTCAGGAGGACTCCAGTTAGTGTGGCCACTGCAGATGACAGAAGAGGACCTAGGGGAGAGCAGGACATGAAGCAGGCAACCGTGAGACACACCTTCAAGCTCGGGACCCCTCTCCATATACGTGCAGGCCGTGGAAGCCTTGGATCTGTCCTGGCCCTAGGCCCCCAAAATTGAGAAAAAACCAGAAAACAATGTGAAATGACTTCACACCAGGGCAAGAAACACACAAGGAAAAGGAATGCGATAGCAACAAACCATTCTGAATTCTACTGGCGCTCTCAGGATGAGCCTATGGAGAGACGGCTGGGCTCTCTGAAGCCCCCCAGAGCGCAGAAGGAACGAAGCGGGAGAGAAGCCGAGCCAGCTCAGCCGCTCCCCAGAGGCCCTTCACCAGCCTGCCTACGGCAATCGGCACAAAGCGGTCTGCCGCACTGCCTCTCTTCTGCCTCTCTTCTGCCGTCCGAGAACCTTACGCTAGGAAGCCACGCGACCCCCTTCCTAACTCTGGGTCTCAAAAAGGAAAGAATACACGGTTAGCTAGATGCACCATAGAAGCTGACCACGCTTCACTCCCCAACTCAGGGTCCCCATGCTGCTTCTCTGTCCTGCCTCCGGGAAGGTGGCCTGCAAGTCAAAGGACAGGGATAGCAGGCTGCTCAGTCACTATTTAAAAATAAATAAATAAAAATTCGAAAAAATTAAAAAATTTTTTTTTGCCGTATCTGCTCTGTCTCTATTAGGTCCTTCTGGCTTATATCCGTTGACCCAGGATCTAGTCACGATCACTACTTTGCGCCCCTTGGGGGAAGAGGCACGAAGCACGCAGGCGTCTCTGGCTCAGCGCAGAGAGCGCCCCAAACTCTAGTGCTTTTCTTTTAGAAAAGGTGTCTGCCTCGAGATCCCTCATTCACGCCAGAGGTTCTCTCCCAAGATCCCTTTCTCTCCTCAATAAACCATGCCTTAGAGGGGCAGAAGACAGAGAAAGGGAGACAAGATCCACCAAAACCTTGGCCGCCCTGGACTACCCTGCCGTCACTGTACCCGCTGGACCTGAGCCACAGCGTCGCGGTGTCACGGTGCCCGAGCGCCACGGGCCTGCTGCAACCTACCTTCCGGGCGAGAGAGCAGGGAGCCAGGCAGCCCAGCGCCGCATACTCACCACGCCTCCCTTGTCTCCCTCCATGAACTGGACGATCTGGCACGATGACTTCTCCCAGAGGAAGATGTGCCCGCAGTCACTGCCGCTCACCACAAACTCACTCTTGGGGCCATAGAAATTGACACCTTTTACTGAAACGATAAAGGAGGGGAGAAACCACTGGAGAGTTGGCATCAGGCCTGTATATATTTACCTCATAGGGACTTGAGTTATTCACAAACTCTAAGTCAGCTAAGAGCCAAAGAAGCCCTTTCACTTTCACGGAACAAATCAAGGGACTGTGTGTATGTTAGAGGCCAAAAATCACGCCAGCCCCAGAAACGATTTCTGCTCCCCAGCAGGGCTCCCCGGGGCTGAGGGGCTGCAGTCCCCCAGCAGCAGCCTCGGTCCCCGCGGTCTCTGCCCTGTGCAGCACTTCCGGCCTCACTAATGCCTGACTCGTCCCAGGCTGAGTCACCCCAGCTCTGCTCACTCTCAGGCAGCCCTGTCCTATGCCCAAGGATCACCCTGGGTCCGTCAGGGCTTCCTGGGCCACCAGCAGGCCTGAGAACGAGGGCAGGCTAGGCCACCGCTGCCCGCCAGAGGCATGGGAACTGTGCCTGCTACCGAGGCTCTCAAGGACACGGCTCCGACCCCCGAAATGACTAAAAGAAGCCGCGCGTCCCAGCACCCCCGTGCGGCGCCACGGCGGTCATGGGACGGCACTGAGCTCCTCTCTGCCCGCGGATTACGTTCCAAGCACCGGTTCCCCCGCTCGCCCCACCGGCTCAGAAGAAAAAGGACTCGTCCCTGCTCTCCCCAAGTCAAACTCATGACCGGTACCTGTGAGGGGGGGTGAGGACAAGGAGCAGTGGCCACCCCAGCTCTTCCGTATGCGGGAGGCATACAGGGAGCTTTTAAAAACCCCCTATCGAGCTGCACCCCATCCCAATTAAACCAGAATGTCTGGGGACAGAAGCCAGGCCTTTAAGACTGGCAGGTGACTCCACGGCGCCGCCGGGCTCAGGGACAACACAGACGGCCCCTCTTCGCCACAGCCTGGGGACGAGGCCCTGGCACCAGGCCTCTGTCCCTGCCTCGTTCTGAAGTCCTATTGCCCCCTCAGCCCTCCAGAAGCTCCTCACTCCTCCCAGCCCCCCGGTTTCAGGCAATTCAGTGCCCCAGGCGGAGGAGGGCTCTCCCAGACTCCCTAACAGCCTGCTAAGCCTAAAGTTACCTGAGACGGTTTTTTTTTAAAGACTTTATTTATCTATTTGACAGACAGAGATCACAAGTAGACATAGAGGCAGGCAGAAAGAGAGAGAGAGAGGAAAGCGGGCTCGGCGGGGCTCGATCCCAGGACCCTGAGATCATGACCTGGGCTGAAGGCAGAGGCTTAACCCACTGAGCCACCCAGGCGCCCCGTTACCTGAGATCTTGAGGAAAACACGTTCCCTCACGTCTCCTTATGCCTGAGCGAAGCCCCATCCCTGCAGTGAGAGAGGCTTCGGGCCCGCTGTGCTGGAGCACAGCACGCCCACAGGAGCTCCAGCCCAGTGAGGGACACCCTCTCACGGCCCTGACAGGCAGCCCCGTCCTCTGTGCAGCCTGAACGAGACACTGCAGTCCCTAGGCCACCCGCCGGCCGCTAGGAAGACGAGCTCACCTGTGGCGTTATTCCTGTGGCCCTTGTATCTCTTCACATACTGGGCCCCGTCGCTGTGAGAGGAGTTGAAGAGGTAAATGTCTTCGTCATTGTAGCTGGCCAGGAGCTCTGCCAAGAACAAGCACACAGCAGTGAAGGCAAAGGCTGAAACAGAGCTGGGACCAGGAGTGGGGGCTGGGTGCAGCTTCTCGCCAGGAGTGCCCCCTCCTAACACCCCCTAGAGCGCCCATCTCACTCAGCTGGAGCAGCAGGCAGGTCAGGCGTCCAGGCAGACCGAGAACACACTGCCAGCCCGGGGGCAGCAGGACGCTCAGGAACATCACACCCGTTAAGGCAAGAACGAGCCACAGGCATAAGCACCTGCTCAGGAAGGAGCCCGGGCTTCAGGACGGGCGCTGCCGAGCCCCCTCCGCGGCATTCTGCAAGCGGCGCCGGCCTCTCCGAGCTCCCACTGCGCGCTCGGCGGCGGCCCGGCTGCTCCGGGGGAGCCAGAGCACAGCGGTGAGCGCTGGAGGGCCCGCGCCCGCGGGCTCCGCAGCTCCCTAGACAGAGGGGGCGTGCCGGCCTGGGAGCTGGGCCCTGCTCACGTACCTGTGCCGTCGTGGCTGTACACAAGACAGGTGATGTTTGCTTTGGACTCACTGTTCACCTGCAATAAGGAGCAGATACCGACTGATGCCCCACCCCCACCACTCGTTACGCCTCCAGGAGCCAGGCGTTCCTTCAAGCTCCCCTCTATCTTCTCCCAGAGAGAGAGAGAGAGAGAGAGAGAGGCAGGAGTACAACGAGTGGGACGTGGCCAGCTCAGGGGAGAGGGCTTTCTGCTGGCGGTTTCCTGTGTGCGAGCCACGTGACAGACACACTCTGGCCTCCGGCCTTACCATCACGGAGCAAGGCGGCCACTGTACCTCTACACTCTGTGAGCAACGAAACCTAGGCTAACAGAGGCGAAGTGACTGCCTAAGATCGCAAAGCTGGTAAGTGGCGGAGCCGGGCTGATTCGAAAGTCCAAGCAACTCCCACCGTGCCAACAATTCTGGGGGCAGCCCTGGGCTTGAGTTAGGAAAGCTGGGAACCACTGGCCCCTCGTGAATCTTACCAGGTGATGAGGACAGAACTTCTTGAGCACTCCATTGTTCTCGTTCTCATCGATTTTTCGCTGGTCGTAAATCCTATAAGGGAAGAAACAATAAAATGTTAAAATTTAACGAATACCCCGGGGCACCTGGTGGCTCAGTGTTTAACCACTAAGCATCTGCTTCCAGCTCAGGTCTTGATCCCAGGCTTTTAGGATCAAGTCCCGCATCCGGCTCCCTGCTCAGTGGGGAGCCTGCTTGTCCCTCCTGTCCCCCCTGTTTGTGCTCCCTCACTCTCTCTGTCAAGTAAAAAAAAAGCCAAACTTACAAACTGACCCCTTGAAGAATTGCAAAGCAGGGCAGGAAGAACAAGAAGCCGGATGTCAGGACGGAGAAAGGACATCACCGCACCAAGATTCCGGCTCCCGCTGTTCCCTGCAGGCCCTCCCCTCCCAGCCCTTCCCGAGTCCTGACTCTTAGCCAGGCGCTCCCCGTCCCAGCAGTAACCCTAAATCACATTAACCTGAAGTGGCTTCACTCTCCTCTCAGCTTTCAATCGCTTACTGTTTATCTCCACTGAAAATTCCCCAACAGCCTTTACTGCTACAGAGGCCAGGCTTCTAGAAGTCTGTGGGTCTTCAAGCCTGTCTTGGCCTCTAACTTGGCCCGTTCTCCCTCTCACTCCTCACACTGCCGATGACAAGCCCCTGCCCAGGATCTCCTCAAGACTCCTTTCCTCTTGCCTTCATTCCCATCCAACCACTGTCACCATTCCTCATCTCTGTGATCCAAACTCTGACCCTTCCTTCCGACACCTAGGATGGATGTCATCGGCCGGGTGTCCTGCCAGGAGAAACCGCTGCCGGCGGAGTCCCTCCCATCTCCGTGCTCCTCTCCACAGCTGTGCTCCTCATCCCTCCCAGGACCGGCTCCGCCAAGTCCAGCGCTCGACCTCTTCCTCTTGCCTGTCTGCCCATTTCCTAAACACCCTCCCTCCCCCTCCTGACTTGCCACTGTTGCCTTTTCTGTCCTTCCCTCCCACAGTCAAACTACTGAAAAAGGCAACCTGCGTTCAGTGTTTTCAGGTCGTTTCCTGTTCCCTTCTCAATCCATTCCGACCTAGCTCGGGCCCTCAACCCGCTGCTGAGGCCGCCCTGGCTCAAGCCACCGGTGGCCCGAGAGCCTCCACCCACAGGCCACTCTTCGGGCCTCTCTCTCTCCTCCTGACATCATTCGGGGGGTGGCCAACCACCCCTTCACGGCGTTCACGAGCTTGTCCGTCTTTCTCTCTTTAATGCTGCTACTCCCCGGAGCTTTGGTCTGAACTTCTCCTCTGACTCTATAGGGAAACCATGACGTAGAGGGAGGTTTGGCCTAGATTATTTGTAGTATCCTTCTGACTGACTTCCTTACTCATGCTCTTGCCAGAACTATTCTAAAATGCAACATTTTGGGGCGCCTGGGTGGCTCAGTGGGTTAAAGGCTCTGCCTTCGGCTCAGGTCATGATCTCAGGTCCTGGGATCGAGCCCCGCATCAGGCTCTCTGCTCAGTGGGGAGTCTGCTTCCTCTCTCTCTGCCTACCTCTCTGCCTGCTTGTGATCTGTCAAATAAATAAATAAAATCTTAAAAAAAAAATTAAAAATTCCCTGCTTAAAATCTCTCCAGTGATTCTGTATTTTTCTACTAAATAAAGTCCAAATTCCATCTCTTAGGACTCTCCACCTCTTCTCCAAGAACCTGTACATTATACAAGAACAAACAGCAAAGAGCTAGGCTTCCTTGAACACACTGTGTCACGTGTCACAGCCCGTGTCCTACCTCTATCCGCACCGGCCCCTCTACCCACGATCCTCATGTCCAGTTCAGTTTGAGTATTTCCTCTGTGAGAAAGAACAGCACGGACGAGTGGTTTCTCCCGCGTTCAAGGAGTCTCAGGTCAAACACTGACTCTGATGCTTAGCAGTGGAGTAATCCTGGGCATTTATTTAACGATTTTTATCCTTAATATACCTGTTTCTCCAGAATGTTCCTCAAAGGCGAGGTCTGTCTACTTAACTGTGGTCTAGCACACAGGGTGCTCAGCAAGCACGAGGAATCGATGAACGAATCAATACATGTCTTTGTTCCCCACAATTTCCTGCTTAATTAACATCCTGCATTAAGAGAATTGTCCGGAAATGTTTGCTAGGTGAACCCCCCAAAAAGAAAGACAAACAGGAGACTGCTACTGCCAATCACTCCTCCTCAGCAAACACAGCAGCTGATCATCTGATGTCTCCCCTCTAAACAAAGCCTGATCAACAGCTCTTAAATATCACTAAGCCACCATAAACTCCCTAAGTCAGCAAATTAGTAAAACATATTTAGGTATTCAGTATTTTGGTGTATGGCCCACTCAGTGTTCCTCGGTATGTAAGGCTCTCTGCTCTTCCTCTTCATGAGCAAATCCTTACCTTCCTTCCCCTTCTTCCGTAACTATTTACGAAGAACCTACCATACTCCAGATAGGACGCTAGACTAGGGGTTGGCAAACTTGATCTGAAATGGTAAGACAGGAAATGTTTTAAGCTGGCAGGCCATCTGGTCCCTGTTACAACTACCAAACTCTGCCACTGTAGCATGAAAGCAGCCTTGATTATATGTAAATAAATAGCCATGGCTGTGTTCCAATAAAACTTTATTTATAAAAAACGGGCAGTATAGGGGCATCTGCATGGCTCAGTTAAGCACCTGACTTTGGCTCAGGTCGCGATCTCAGAGTCCTGGGATGGAGTCCAGCGTCAGGCTCCCCACTCAGCCAGTAGTCGGCCCTCCCCTCTCCCCTTACCCCTACCCCAGCTCCTGCTTGCTCTCTCTCAAAACTAAAAAGAAAACAAAACAAAACAGGCAGTAGAGTTTGCCAGCTCCTGTGCTAGATGGTGCGGACATAAAGATGATTATGAATTTTCCCCCTATTTTCTAAGCATAGGACAGGACCTTGATATTTAAAAAAAAATTTTTTTTAAATGTCAGAGACTTTTTTTCAAGCAGTTTTAGGTTTACGATACTATCCAAGGGGCGGTAGGGGTTTCCCTCTCTGCCCCCACACACATCACCTCAACACTATCAACACCACTCACCAGAATGGTTTTTGTTTGCTTTTACCAAGGATGAACCTACACTGACAACACTGTGACCACCTGAACATTTGCTCCTGATGTTGTATTTTCTACAGGTTTAGACAAATGTATGACATAGATCCATTGTTATGATACCATACAGAGCATTTTCACTGCCCTGAAAATCCTGTGCTCTGCCTGTTCCTCTCTTCCCCGCCCCCACCCCTAAAAACCACTAGCATTTTTATTGCGTCCATAGTTTTTTGCCTTTTCCTGAATGTCATATGACTGGAATCATATAGTATACAGCCTTTTCAGATTGGCATATTTTAAAGTTAATAATATGCACTTCACGGTCCTCTGTGTCTTCATGTCTTGACAGCTCACTTCTTCTCTAGCACTGAACCCTATCCATTCACCAATTCAGGGACACCACAGTTGTTCCCAAGTTTTGCCAACAACGAAGAAAGCTGCTCCACACATCCGTGTACAGGTGTCTGTGTGCACGTACTTCTCAGCTCCACTGGGTAAACACCAAGGAGCACGGCTGCTGGGTCGTGCAGGAATAGCATGTTTAGTTTTGTGTGAAACCACCAACTGGCTTCCAGTGTGGCTGTACCATCTTGCACTCCTGCCAGCGATAAATGAGAGTTCCTGTGGCTCCGCATCCCTGCCAGCATCTGGTCTTGTCAGTGTTCTGGAGCAGTATCTCGTCGTTTAGTATGCATTTTCCTGATGATCCAGAACGTGGAATATCCTTTTACATATTTATTTGCGATCTATATACCTTTTTCATCGAGGTGTCTATGTTAAGGTCTGGGACCCATTTTTCAATTGGGCTGTTTTCTTGTTGAGTTTTAAGAGTTCTTCGCGTGCTTTAGGTAACAGTCTTACATCAGATATGTCTTTTGAAAATATTTAATCCCAACTTGTGATCTGTCTTCGAATTCTCTTGCACAGAGCGGAAGTTTTTCATTTTAAGCAAATGTATGTATACCTTATCAACTATTTCACAAATCACGTTGTTGGTATCGTATCTAAAAAGGCATCACCACTTTTTGTCCAACAACTCAACAAAGCTGCAGGCATGGCTGCTGCTCTCCAAGCCTCACAATGCCTCCCAAGGACGACAAGAAGGAAGATGCCGGAAAGCCGACCAGAAAAGACAAAGGCCCAGTGAACAAATCCGGGGCAGGGCCAAAAGGAAGCGGTCCAAAGGCAAAGTCTGGGACAAGCTCAGTAACCTGGTCTTGGTTGACAAAGTAACTCGTGACTAACTCTATAAGGAAGTTCCCAACTATAAGCTTGTCACTTTAGCGGTTGTCTCTGAGAGACTGAGGCTGCGACACCCTCTGGCCAGGGCAGCCTTTCAGGAGCTCCTAAGCAAAATCCTCACTGAATCGGTCTCAAAACACAGAGCACAGAGCTCAAGGAGCTTACACCAGCAGCCCCGAGTGGGGAGGTGACTGAGCTGCCAGTGAAGATGCATGAACAGAGCCCGCGACTGTGTATTCCAGAAAATAATTATTAAGTCAAAAATAAAAGCCATCACCACACTAAAGGTCATCCAGGTTTTCTCCTATGTGATCCTGCAGAAGTTTTATAGTTTGGGGTTTTACTTTTAGGTCTGTGAGCCATCCGAGTCAGTTTCCGGGAAGGGTGAAGGGTCCGTCTAGATTCCATTTCTCACATGTGGATGCCCAGCTGCTCGAGCAGCATTTGCTGACCCTCTCTGCCCCACTGTACTGCCTGCACTCCTTTGTCAAAGATGTGCTGACTACGCTTACCTGTGCCAACGCAGGGCTCTCTAGGCCGTTCCACTGATCTATTTGTGCGCTCTCCTGCCGACACTACACTGCCTCCATGCCTGCGACTCCACGGGAAGTCTGGAACTGGGTAGTATCAGTCCTCCCACTGTGTTCTTCCCCTTCCGTACTGGGTTGCCCATCACGGATCTCTTGCCTCTCTATGTAAACTTTAAAATCCGTTTATCACCATCCATAAAATAACTTGCTGGGATTTTTACTGGAATTGTGCTGAATCAACAGATCAAGTTGAGAAAAAGTGACATCTTCACATTGATTCTTCCCATGCCCTTCAAATACAGCGTGGCTCCGGCACGGTCTCAACACCCTTCTGGCATCTCCACAGGCCTTCAGGTACCGATTAGCTTGTTACCTTAAGCCTCTGTCTTCCCTCTTCATCTCTTCTCCCCCCCCCCCCCCCCCCCCCCCCCCCCCACCTGCCCCTGCCCTTAATCCAGTTCTCTCCGCACCGCTGCTATCAGCCTAAGCACAGAAAGACAAAGGGACTATTTATTGAGCGCTTATCAGCCAGGGCCTTTACCAAATCCTTTACCACTAAATTTACATTTCAAACAACCACCACAGGATTCATTCACCGGATACTTTCTCCTTTTCCTCAGTCTCCTCAATTGGTAAACCATCCTAAGTAGGATCCAGTAGTAGGCACCCACGACTCCACCACCCCCATTTGCCTACTTTTTCCTTTCTTCCCCCACCCCTTTTCTGGGGCCAAAAAGCAGGTCTCTCTAGGCTTCCTTTAAATGCTGCTTCACAATACTAAACCAAAATTCAGCATTCATGATGCAAAGGCCTGGAGGATGAGTAAGCAATTTTTCTGTATTCCCCTGAAGGAATTCCTTCAGGCTAGGAATGAAAGCTAATGGCATCATGATACAAAATATTCATCAAAAATATTTTTAGATTTGGGACACCTGGGTGGCTCAGTTGGTTAAGCGGCTGCCTTCGGCTCAGGTCATGATCCCAGCGTCCCAGGACGGAGTCCCACATTGGGCTCCTTGCTCGGCGGGGAGCCTGCTTCTCCCTCTGCCTCTGCCTGCCTGTCTGCCTGTGCTCGCTCTCTCTCTCTAACAAATAAATAAATAAAATCTTTAAAAAAAATTAAAGGGACGCGTGGGTGGCTCAGTTGGTTAAGCAGCTGCCTTCGGCTCAGGTCATGATCCCAGCGTCCTGGGATCGAGTCCCACATCGGGCTCCTTGCTTGGCAGGGAGCCTGCTTCTCCCTCTGCCTCTGCCTGCCACTCTGCCTGTGCTCGCTCGCTCTCTCTCTCTGACAAATAAATAAATAAAATCTTTTAAAAAAAAAATTAAAAAAATATTCTTTAGATTTGTACTGGAAGGTGAGCTCTTTAGGTTCCTTCAAAGAAATCCGGGGAAATCCGGGGCGCCTGAGTGGCTCAGTGGGTTAAGCCTCTGCCTTGGCTCAGGTCATGATCTCAGGTCCTGGGATGGAGCCCCACAGCGGGCTCTCTGCTCAGTGGGGAGCCTGCTTCCCCCCCCAACCCCCGCTCTGCCTGTCTCTCTGCCTACTTGTGATCTCTGTCTGTCAGATAAATAAAATCTTTAAAAAAAGAAATAAAAGAAAAGAAAGGGGGAATTCCAAAACATTCAACTGGCTAAACTGAAGAGGTGCCAGAGAAACTGAACGAGCCTAATGTCAGAGAAGAGCTAGGGTGCTTGAAGGACCACTACTTGCACAGGGTCAGTGTGCCTCCAAGTCTACACACGCCAAGTGAACAGCTTACATCTGCTAAAAACGTGCAACATACAAACGGTCAGAGGCTACTGAGCTGATAAGAGACAGAAAATCTGAGGCGCCTGGGTGGCTCAGTGGGTTAAAGCCTCTGCCTTCGGCTAAGGTTATGATCCCAGGGTCCTGGGATCGAGCCTCGCATCAGGCTCTCTGCTTAGCAGGGAGCCTGCTTCCCCCTCTCTCTCTGCCTGCTTCTCTGCCTACTTGTGATCCCTGTCTGTCAAATAAATAAATAAAATCTTTAAAAAAAAAGCGAGAGAGAGACAAAATCTAAGTATTCCTCCTTGTGCTAAAATGTTGAAACTGATTTCCAGCCTTAGTCTAACCCTGGCAACCTATCAGTTTTGGATTAAGGCATTATCGACTGCAGTTCTAGATAAAGCCAACTGCTCTAGTCTCCTCCAAACATCAAGGACCTAGTGGTTGGATTACCTACAGATACAGATTTTTCAAGCAATCCAGAGCTCTAAGCAGGAAATCCAAACCAGGAATTTCAGTAAATGCTTTATTTGGAGGAGGCGGCACCTGACAACTACAACCCTTTTCGATCAACAGCTTATTAAAAAAAACAACAACAAAACCACTATTCCTACGTATTTGCTATTGGTGAATAAAGGATAGGAATTTGGAAAGCAAGGGAAACAGGAAATAGACACAAAGTTGTCTAATTCTCTTGTGGCAGGATTCTTCAACAAGGGAAGGTCATCTTCCATGTATTTCTAAAAACTTACTTTATCCCCATGATATGTATCAGTGAAATTAATTTCAGAATCCAGTTATGAGGGACGCCTGGGTGGCTCAGTTGGTTAAGCAGCTGCCTTCGGCTCAGGTCATGATCCCAGCGTCCTAGGATCGAGTCCCACATCGGGCTCCTTGCTCGGCAGGGAGCCTGCTTCTCCCTCTGCCTCTGCCTGCCTCTCTGTCTGCCTGTGCTCGCTCTCTCTCTCTCTCTAACAAATAAATAAAAATAAAATCTTAAAAAAAAAAAAAGAATCCAGCTATGAAAAAAAAAGTGCTCTTTTTTAAAAAGGAAGATAATGCTTTTCATCCCCCACCCCAATCAGGAAAGCAAAAAATCGTTCATTTTTCTAGTGATCCTCTCCCTCCTCCTTTTCAAACTGATGATCCCCGAGCAAAGCAGGATAGTATAACCACAGAAATAGAGCTCAAACAGGACAACTGGGTAGGGAGGGGATACAGTTTGTGACTAAGGGCCAGAAGGAAACTGTGATACACATGGGGATTGAACCTCTGAACTCTTTTCCTTAGGATATGCCTCAAGAGCCTGTGTTACAACAAACATTCACAGTAACAAAGATATCACTAAGGAGAAAGAAAACTGGTTCATGACAGCAGGAGTCAAAAACCCAGAGCTTAGGGGCGCCTGGGTGGCTCAGTGGGTTAAAGCCTCTGCCTTCAGCTCAGGTCATGATCCCGGGGTCCTGGGATCGAGCCCCGAATCAGGCTCCTTACTCAGCAGGAAGTCTGCTTCTCCCTCTGCCCCGCCATCCCCCCCCACTAAACCCACCCCATGCTTTCTTTCATGTGCTCTTTCTCAAAAAAAAAAAATCTTAAAAAAAAAAAAAAAAAGAACTTGACAATCTCTGCAATATGGCAAGCTATCCCTCAGGAATTCCTACTATTACATCAGGGAACAGAATGCCTCAGAAGAAGCTTAAACTCTTTGGAAGAGAATAAAAATTCAAGATGGTGTTCATAATGGATTCCGAGCCCATTCACATGTGCCACAAAGGACACCTGGTGGTCCCCAATGCATCAGTCTCAAACTCTTAACACAAAAGAGCCAGACTCACCTTACAAACTGATCTCGTCCACCCACTGCAAACTGGTGGGTATTGGCAGGATTCACATAGATCGTATACAGCCCCACTTTCTTCTCCTTCTCTTTTGTCACCACCAGTTTCCTTCAGGAGTAGAAGAGTGTAAAAGTTATATTCTCTAAAAGAACCAGATGGTCATGACAACAGAGAGCAAAGAGAGTAATGCAGACGTAGCTAGTAAGACCAGATTCTCGGGGCGCCTGGGTGGCTCAGTCGTTAAGCATCGGCCTTCAGCTCAGGTCATGATCCCAGGGTCCTGGGATCGAGCCCCGCAATGGGCTCCCTGCTCGGCAGGAAGCCTGCTTCTCCCTCTCCCACTCCCCCTGCTTCTGTTTCCTCTCTCACTGTGTCTGTCAAATAAATAAACAAAATCTTTAAACAAAAAAAGAAGAAGAAGAAGATTGCTGTGATTCTCTCTGGGAAAGAAAGAAAAAAGCCGTTTTGTTTTGAACACTAGAACAAGAAAAAAACAAAAATCACCTCCACATATATTTAATAAATGCTACCTTGGGGAAGGAAAAACAAACGTGTAGTGAAGTCATTTTCTGGTGTTCCTCAAGACGTGTAAATTAAAGTATATGAAAGTACTGCTTCTCAGGTAGTGTCGGTTTAGCTGGAGTCCAACACGATGATAAGCTATCATTAAACAGACGATACCACCCACATCTTCTCATCGATATAAATACATCCTCCCAATCCATCTGGGAGCAGGGAGCAAAAGGAGGATGAATCATAAAAACAGTGGCTAGAAAAGACCTTAAGGTTAGAATCTACCTCCTAGGGGCACCTGGGTGGCTCAGTCAGTTAAGTGTCTGCCTTTAGCTCCGAGCATGATCAAGCCCTGAGTTGGGCTCCTTGCTCAGTGGGGAGACTGCTTCTCCATCTCCCTATCCCCCTCTCCCCTGCCTGTGCCCTCCTTCTCTCTCTCCCAAATAAATAAAATCTTTAAAACAGGAAGGAAGGACGGAAGGAAGGACGGAAGGACGGAAGGAAAGACGGAAGGAAGGAAGGAAGGAAGGAAAGAATCTACTTCTCAGATTCCACAGAAGTGTCACTTACAACCCAGCTCTAAAAATGCACACTGAAAAATGACAAGCCTCAGCTCTAGCACAGGACGACCCAAAGGAAAGCAGCATTCTTCCTTTAACTGAAGCAGGTTAGGAGAGGAGATTCTCATGGAGGCAGCTATTTCTAAAACTGGAAAATCATCTCTAAATTACTCTGGTTGTACCACAAAAAAAGGGCAATCCTTAGGAGGTCTTTGGGGTCCTGAGTAAAACCCTATAAAATTTTAGTTTTAGCCAGAAGATTCTGGCTAAATAGCCCTATCTATCCCAGCTTAAGGGTGGCACTATGAATACTTCTCCCGAATCCAAGTGTCCAGCCAGTCAAATATGCTATCACAGAGATTAATGAATTTACAGGAAAGGAAAGACGGGGAAGGAAAGGGCTGGGTTCTAGCTTTCGTTTTTAATTCTACGGTTTTGTGCATTCTGTTGTTATGGAAACTGAAAGAAATATAACCATGACAACGAGTTTCTTTGTAAAGAAATGATTTTAGCATCTTCTCTGCATGGTCAAAGTCCCTCCAGTCTAGAACTGCTCTAAGCAAAGGGGAGAGATTTTACTTGATTTTAAAATCTGTAGCTTTTCACTGAAGCACTACATGGGGGCACCTGGGCGGCTCAGTTAAGCGTCTGCCTTCAGCTCAGGTCATGATCCTAGTGTCCTGGTATCAAGCCTGCTTGTCCCTCTCCCTCTAACTTACGTGCTCACATGCACTCCCTCAAATAAATAATAAATAAAATCTTGAAAAAGTAAGTAGTGCATGAAGATCATTAAAACGAATGTCGTCAAGGAAAACACTCACATACACAACCCTCAAAAACACAAGGTAGAAAACATATCCAAACTGAGTTTAAGGAATAAAACTAGCATAGAGAAGAGGCAGCTCGAATCAGGTCTCAGTCGGGGGAAAAGCAGATGCTGCTGCTCTTCACAAGTTCATCTCATCTTCTCAGCAATGTGGATTTTCAGAAGGAGAGAGGCAGACAAACATAAGGTTGACCACGTGGAAGCAGGAGGAAGAAACTGAAGGGACAGGTTATGAAACAGGGCTCCACCACCCTGTAATCCTGACAACGAGCTCAATCTTTCTAATGCCTCAATGTACTCATCGGAAACGAAAAATCCTCTCCTCCAATGGATAAATGCAGAGTACCAAGGGTTTTCCAGGGAGCTGGGAGAGATGCTATAAAAATGATTAATCAGGGGCACCTGGGTGGCTCAGATCTCAGGGTCCTGGGATTGAGCCCCGCATCAGGCTCTCTGCTCAGCAGGGAGCCTGCTTCCCCCTCTTTCTGCCTGTCTCTTTGCCTACTTGTGATCTCTGTCTGTCAAATAAATAAATAAAATCTTTAAAAAAAATGATTAATCATGGCGGCAGGTGAAAAACACATTTTTTCATATCAGAAGGAGGGAGCACATGAAAGCATAAGAAACAAACTTACCAAATTTTGCCTTAAAGTTTGCTTTTTTTTAAATAACTCAATAATGTATTATTTGTTTCAGGAGTACAGGTCCGTGACTCATCAGTCTTACTTTTAGTAAGCAGGTTATGTTCCAACAAAGAGGGAAAAATAACTACAGATCAGGGCAAAGAAGTCCTCTGAACAGGCTTCCACTGGCTGAAGGAATATCCCACCCACAGCTCCAAACCCAACTCTTTTCCTAAAATGTCAGCCAGTCTTACCAGTTTCCAGAGACTTGGCTACCATAAATACACAAAAGAGAAGTTCCCATTACACTAGCTTCACACAACCATGCCTCTGATGTGTGGATGTTCACGCACTAGCTTAACACATAAAGACAGCTTGGATTTTCCAGCCATGACCTCACATGCAGCCCCCACCTCAGGCAAGCTTACGACTACTTCTCCAGCCCCTCAAGCAAAAACTTCTTGAAAATTCAGTCTCTTATTTCCCTGGATCCAGAATCTGGGCCTCCTCCTCCTTCAAGTTTCTCCTATATTCCCTCTTTGCATTCCTAGCCCATCTATCAGTGCTTGCATCCGGAGCCGCCGCTTAGGTCATTTCATTCCAAATTCAATAATCTGCCCAAGTCATCTGTTTTGCCCACGACACGGTCTCCAGCTTCTTGTGATCTAACAGTGGTTTTCGTTTTCCCTTGAGCTGGCGCACAGGGTAAGCTCCCACTCTGTTTCACAACTCTCTACCAGAGCAGACCAAACAAACTTAGCCCACTGGTTGCATCTTTGAGCTTCCCCTCCCCTCTCTGGAACTACAGAAAGAAAATAACAAGGGGCACCTGGGTGGCTCAGTCAGTCAAAGCAGCCCCTTCTGCTCAGGTCAAGATCCCAGTATCCTGGGATCGAGCCCCGCATCGGGCTCCCTCTCCCTCTTCCTGCTGCTCCCTCCACTTGTCCGCTTGCTCCCTCTCCCTCATAAATAAAATCTTAAAAAATAAAGAAAAATAAAAGTCTAATAACAACCAACCCTAAGATTATATTTCCTAAATTAGCTTATCTTCTACTCGTATGTTTTGCAAATCATTAACATCCCTTAGTTAACACTGGTAATGACATATAAGACTTATTATAATTTTTAACACTAACGAGACAACAAATAATGTAGATAATTAACAAGGAAGCAATTAAATAAACTCTGTTACACCAATGCTTTAACTACCATGGATAAATAGACCTTTATGGTCTGATGTAGAAAGATCTCTAAAACATGTTTCAACATGAAGAGAGCAAACTGCAAGAGCCTACATGTGTGTATTTATACATACATACATTTAATCCCATTTATGAGGGGAACTATATATGTATACCTTAAGATATATAAAGGTATACAAATAGGATTGGAAAGGTATTCCAAAATTTTTAACAGCGGCTACCAATAGCCAGAAACATGGGGGCAGAGAGGTGTGCATGAGAGAGCATTTACATTTTGTCAATATACTTTATTATTTGAATTTTTAAAATAAGATATATTTACTTATTTAAGAACAATTAAAATTTTTAAAACTAAACTAACCAGTAGCAATAATGTAATTAGTTCCAAATGTGGTGCCAGACACTATGCTGGGGCATCAAGGACATTATCGGTAACACTCAAGGAGATCACAGAGAGAAATACTGATTGGTTATGTCCAAAATTAGGGCTGGAGAAATGGAGGTTCAGAATGGTTAGCGGTGCCTGAGCTGCAATCTGACCCAGGTCTGTCCAGATCCAAATAAGATGCTCTGTTCTTTATGTGACATCACACAGCTGAGGAGGGATGCGATTTAACCAGGAGTCTCAAATTCATGTAAAAAGAAACTGTTATGACAGAACTCTATTACAGGCACTGATATTTTCGTGCAAGATTTATCCTTTGTTTACATGTTTCTATACATAATCGAACTGAAAACTCCACTGCACCGTATCACTATGCTGCTCTGCAGAGCAATGTGCCTCCTGTGGGTGCGGAGCGGCGCCCAGGTGGATGGAGAGGAGACCACCACGTGATGACAGCCGAACCTCGTTTCAGAAAAGAAGGTAGACCCAACAGTCCCGTGCTGCTGAGCAGCAGACCAACCAAAACGAAGAAGGGAAGCAGAGCCCAAACCTCAACCCGCTTCTTTGCACAGGCGCGGAGGGACTCTTCGGATGGACCAGATGTGTGATGTCGATGTTACCTAGGACAGGTAGGGTATTTTCAAGGCCAAGAGATCCAGTTCTGTAAAAGCATTACTGCTATACTTACGAAGCTGGCCGGTCTTGTCTGAGGTCAATGGTGAAGACAACCGCATCTTCACCTGCAGATAGGAACGTACAGGGAGAGTCCGGTTCCAGGGCCAACTAAGGGACAAAAAAACAAAGGTTTCTTTCTTTCTTTCTTTCTTTTTTAAGGATTTTACTTATCTGACAGGGAGAGACACAGCGAGAGGGAACACAAGCAGGGGGAGTGGGAAGAGGGAGAAGCAGGCTTCCTGCCGAGCAGGGAGCCCGATTCAGGGCTCGATCCCAGGACCCTGGGATCATGACCTCAGCCAAAAGGCAGATGACAGAGTCACCCAGGCACCCCAAGACAAAGGTTTCTACAGATTAGAATTAGAAGCCATCTAGTTCATTCCTTTATCTTCAGGAAGGACTGCACTTTAAATGTCTTAGCAAGAGACATGTGTAGCTTTTTTGTTGTAAAACCCCAGGAAAGGAACTAATAAACCCATTCTCTCTTATTCTTTGTGAATTTGTTACAGCTTATTTATTCCAAACAAGTCAAAAGGACAGGAATTTTGCTATTTCAACTAAGTCCCCAAGGGGTCCGAATAGGGATACCAAAGAAAAACATTAACCATTAAAGTTCACTCTCAAAGAAAATCAACTAAACTCTCAGGCGGGGAGAGAAATGGTGCCCAGGTTTCATTCCTTACACCTTAGTTATAAAAATTAACTAAAGGGTTGAAGGTAGGCTTAAGAATCAAGGAAACAGGTTAACTTTCGTCTTTTTCTGAGCCATTCGGCCTAGAAAAGGATATCCCACGTCCACCTACCTACCGGTTAGGGTTTGTGAGAGAGGGCCGCTGTCCTTCTACAGCATGACCGCTCTGAGACGAGGCAGCTCTCGGCTCCTCACTGGCTGCCCCACGACTGTCTGTTCTATATTCCCAGTCCTAAACGGGGCTTCCACAAATAGTGCCGTCCCTGAGAGCTGAGAGAAGCTGGAGCTCTCAGCACATGAGGGGCTGGCCACTAAGACCTTGGAGCTGTTAAAGTGTCCTGGATACAATCAAAGCAAATTTAAGAGGTCTGGAAGGCACAGGAGACCTCAAGGATTTCCAAACCGGCCGCTGGTCAGCTCAGGGCTTAGGTATCATCAAATGAACACTGCACACGCAAGATCCGGAAAGCTTTCGAATACTTCGCTTGCAAGAATTTAAGGGTGGCTGCTTTTCATCCTTTTATAATCTACAAGTTTCAGGACAAAAGAAGTGAGCCAGGTGACCATGAGAGAGGAGACACAACAGGCAGAGATCTGGGAAGGCCCCAGCTGAGATCCTTGGTTGAGGAGCAAGACCACACAACCATGGGGGCACGAGCTTACTTACCTTGTGGGACGCTCCCTTGTGCTGGGCCACACGCTTTGTATTCTTGCAACACTGTGTGGCAGACAGCTCTGCTACCCGCACCTGCCCATCACGGGCACACATGGCCAGGGTGGAGTCACCACTGTTGGGAAGGAACTTGGCCTGGGATATTAAAGAAAAAAGAGACATACAAAAGAAACTAAGGAGGTGATTTGAGAGGGGGAAACTGTAATAACCACCACAACCCATCCTTTTGGTTGCACAAGAGCTGGAAACTTAGCTCTCCTAGTCTTCTACTGTTGGCTCAAGCCCAACTTCTTCCAAGAGTTAAAGAAGAGGGAGGAAAACCTGAGAGCATTTCAATTGACTCTGCAAGGCTGAACTGGTACAGGGTAAGTGCTCGGGTGAACCAGGCCTACTATGCCTACTAGGGGAGAAACGTAAGAAAAGGAGGAGGAAAATCTATCTTGATTCAGAAAGCAAACAGAAATTTGCTACAAAGACGAAGGAAACCAGAGGAGATGTGGGGGAAGAGATCATGCCTAGGAATCCGTGCTAGTACCAACATGATGGGTGGGGCTGGCGAGTAAACAGAGACTAGTAATGCTAACAAATACCCATCAAAGGTTTACTAACCCCATGTCTGGTTCTAAACTGCTTAACTTCCATGGCTGTGTAACTGACCTGGTCCTCTGTGTTATTAGTTCTACACTACAGACCAATAAACTGAAGCCGGAGATTAAAGAACTTGCCCATGATCACAAAGGGGCAGGGCCAGGAACTGAACCCAGTCTAGCTCTAGAGCCTTCCCCCAGGGCACACTGAGTGCCTTCCTGAGGACTTCCAAGTGCCCCACAGGTAATGAGACTTCTAACGGCCTCTGTGCTTAGGAAAAACAAAAGGCTGCCATGGGTCTTTGAGGGCATTTGACGCCTCTGAGTCATCACGGGAGCCCCGGCAGGACTGAGTCCTGATGCCCACTTCTATGGAAGCTCTCCGTCAGCTCCCACTGCAGGCCTCTCAGGCTCGTCTAACTGCCGCCCGCCTTTCTCAACTGAGTTCTGCTCCCTTGCCTCACCTGGAAGACATTGCTCTTGTGGCCACTCTCAAAGTCCAGTACTGGCTGCCGCCGCACCCAGTCCCAAACCACCACCTTCAGGTCATCGCTGCCACTGGCCAGCCAGGTGCCTCGCTGGTTAAAGTGCAGGGTGTTGACACAGCCAGTATGGCCCTCCAGCCCGTGCTGCAGGCGGAAACGCTGCACGAAGACTCTTGCCCCGCAAGCCTCATACACGAAGCGGGCGCTGGAGCCCAGCTCCCGCTCCCGCAGAGCAGGGAGGGCTTGCCAGCGAGGGCGGGGCAGGGCGGACGTCTCTGAAGACACCCAGTCCTCCAGGGCCCGCTCATCGTCTGACGAGTCCTGGTCACGGTTGGCCCGCTTCCGCTGGACCCGGCGCCTGGGATGCTCTTCCTCCTCCTCTTCTTCTTCCTCTTCTTCCTCTGATCGGTCATGGACCTGGTTTTCATCGTTGATGGAGTAATGGCCAGTGTCCTCCATGCTGTCAGAGTCCTTGTCTTCACCCGAGCTCTCTGTATCTGTACCCCGACTTCCTGTGCTGGTGCGATTGGGGCCACCATCATCCCCGGTCAGGCTCAAGCTCAGGTCCGAGGCCTCCACTTCAATGCCTGAGGATGTCTCCCGCCCCTCCTCAGCGCCAGACATCTCCTCCGGACTGCTAGACAAGCTTCCTGCAGGCCAGTGAGGAGCGGGGCGGGGTTAGGGGGAAAATGAGGAAATGGGACCGTGATCAGAAGGATGTCCCACCTCAGTCTAAAAACCATCACCCAAAGGTCCCGACACCAACTTCGATTAAAGTGTTTCTGTTCATACACTTACCAAGACTACCTTCGGAGTAAAGGACAAGAAACTGAAAAGATTAAGACCAAAGCAACGTGTAAACGGAGGTACTTCAACACAAGTGGAGAACTCCAGGATGGCCCGAGAGTCTGATCAATTCTCTCTCTCTTGCAAAGCAGGGACAGGCTGTGCCCAAGTACCAACCACCTTAAGCTCTGTCCTGCTCGACGCACATCCATCAGTCACACCGAACAACTCAACCACACGTAAGAGAAAAGAACATCCATGTCCAGCAAGAGCTGGTACAGACATCTTCTTAGACAAAAACAGAAAATAACAGATGCAAATCTTTCTGACAATGGGTGGGAGTTGAACTATTTCCTCCTTCAAGAAAGCACCGCTCCTCCCCTCCCCGCAAATCCTAATTTCTTCCCTTGAGGTCCTAAAATCCACTAACAACCAGAAGGAAGTAGCAGCGACAAGTGGGACTGGGATGGCTAGGATGGGTGTTTGCTCACCTTCCACTTATGAATGTGTTCTGACCTCCATTAACCTGACAATGCTAACGCTACTGTTAATTATGGGAGCTCTTTACTAAGGTTGAGTTTTATCAAGAAGCACACCCAAAACTGATAAAATTCAGGGCTCTGAGAGTGGTATCTGAGAAGGGCAGTTCACCACATCTAGGTGTGCCATGTTGGTGGTTCCCAAAGAACTGGGTCACCTGGGGCACTCTAACCCCCGATGACAGACGCCGCACTCTCCTGCCGAGCGGCACCAAGTCACACTGCAGTGGGCGCCCCGCTCCGAGGGGGCTGGAGCCACGTGACCACAGCCTCCCCGCTGCAGCCACGCTATGAAGGAAGGAAGGCGGCTGAGGACTTCAAACACTGTTCCCGGCCGGCTCTCCTGATGACTGCAAACTTGACCTCGCCAGAAGTGAAGGCCACGAGGAGCAGCAGAGCAGCTCTGTGCGATGCTGGCAGGAGCTACCCGACCCCACGAGGACACTGAAAGGACTCCAAGTAGCGCCTGACAGCTTTGTCACCCGGAGCAGAGCAATAATTTTCCAAAGATCTTTGCAGCCACGGAACCCCTGCGCGGCAAACTCTCAGGCAAAACCCGCCACGGAAAACAGATGAACCATGCAAGCACTTTGGTTCCAACAGTGACAGAAGGTAGGGAGCCTTGTAAACAGCTCCTTTCAGAAAGCACCTCAACTAAGATCCCAGCATGAAAACCACGGGGTAGGAACGGGAAGAGAAAAGGGGAAAGTGCAGCAATTTGCTCCGAGGAGCTACACCTGCTGAGCCGGCGCCGTGTGCTGAGAAAGCGCAGCAGCCATGGTCTCTCAGACACGACTGGCCTTGAAACTGGGAGTGGTGAGAAAGGGTGAAGCGCCACACACTTCGATTCTGGGGAGAAGGAAAACAAGAACACCGAAACTCCTAGCATTTCCTGTTAAAATTATGATTAACCAATCAAGACGACTTGGGGGCTCCAACATCGAAGTCACAAGGTCAGCAAGGGGACCCTCACAGCCAATGACCAAGATTCAGAGGTCAGCAAATTTCTTCTAGCAGGGGCCTTCACAGGCCACAGCGATCTCTGTCACTAGTACTCAACTCCACTGTTAGAGCACAAAAGCGCGCGTAAGCACCATGTGAACGGGTGGGGCATGACCGCGTTCCAACACACTTTACAGAAGCAGTGGCAGGCTGGACCTGGCCCGCAGGCCACAGTCGGCCAATCCCCGACCCTGCTGATGGTCAAATTCCTAATCAGTTATATACCTCAAAGCATGCTAGAACCCCAAGTCTCTTAACTAAGCCCAGTGAAAAATCTGAGCCACCTTCCTTAACAGAAGATGAACGAACAGCACTGGTAAGAAGAGAACACGGGGTCAACAAACAGCGCGGGGACAGATCTCACTTCCCTTACTCAACTTCACTGCTCTCCCGACCTCATCAACTAGAGCGCGCCTATAATCCTGCCCAGCAACGCGCTTAGAATGCTCAATGCTGTGCTGCCCTATTATATCTGAAGGGCATCTCTCCAGTTCAGAAGACGGCTCAGGGCTGAAGCATTCATCGAATAACCTGTTATTAAAATCTTGACATTCTACCTTCAAACATGCCCTGGACCCAGTGAGTTCACACCTGGCCAGACCCTTCAAGGAACAGAGGCCAGAGGCCAGTCCTCATTCCCGTCGGTTTAGGCTCTAACTTCATCTCTCCTCTGCCGTCTCTACCGAACTAGGACCTGCCGCAGAAAGAGACCCTCGTCCTCACCAGGGGACCCTTCCCCTCCCATAGCTCCCTTCTTTTCACCACAACTGATCTTTTCCTCCTAGGTTTCGTCCACTCTTAACAACCTCGCAGAATTCCAGACTACCTGAACTCCTCCTACTGGCACACCTCTATGACTGACCTCCTGGGAACAGTCAGAAGTCGAAGCAACAAAAGTCCCAGATAGTCCAGGGCGTCTCCTGCGTAGTTTTCTACGCACAGAACAACACAGGAAGGGTCCACTCTTAGGAAAGATTTCCTTCCCTCCACTAAAATCCAGGTCTCCACTTTCTTCGGGGGAGGAGGAGAACCTCAAGTCGCCCCTTACCATTGGCTAAGTCTGTTTTGCCATCTGCGCTGCTCCCTTTGCTGGACATCTTGAATGATGTGTATTGTGGCCAGCCTGCAGTTAGGAGAGGAAGAAAATGAAACAATTAGGAAATAATCTAGGAGAGAAGATAAAAGGGACAAGACATTGAACCATGCACAGCCTTTGTCATTTTCATAAAAATGATTTTTTGAGGGGTGCCTGGCTAGCTCTGTCAGTGGAGCATGCAACTCTTGCTCTCAGGGTTCTAAGTTCGGGCTCCACATTGGGTGTAGAGACGCCTTCAAAAAAAGAGAAAGAGACAGTTTTGACTGTGTGCTCAACAGGGCTCGTCAGCTGCTGCAAATCAGAGCGGATCCCTCTCCCCCATGTCTGAATTCCATACAGAGACGTATCTCTGGGAGGTCATGCGTTTACCTGGGTAGCTGGCAGTGATGTGAGATGGGAAAGAAGGAACTGGGCTCAAACCTGCACCAGCAGGCATATACCCAGGGACAGGTACGACACGCACAGAGGCCTAACACAAACAGCTAGCTTCAGCCTTGTCCTCTAGGCAAGAATCTTCTGAGGTAAATTTAATCATATGTATCACCCATAAATCCTATGACAGACATGCCTTCGTTACATGAAGAGGTGGGTCAGACTCCGAATATCACCTTACACACAAATCACGAGACGGAAGAGACCAAGCTACAGGGGTGAGTGCCTGGGCTTTATGTTCGCTCAGATGCCAAGCTCTAATCTTACACGCACGGACACTAAGGATTATAAGAGGCAGAGCCAAATTAGAATTCAGGAGCACCCTTCCCCAAGAAAGAACCTAAAAGGTTTCTTTTTTCCTCTTACAACTAAGCCACCGAGTCCACAGCTCGGAAAAACAGGGAAGAAAAGGGCCACATTCCCATTAAACCATCTCAATCCGTCTCAAAAGCGGCAAACGTTATCTCATCTAATTCCACCAACTTTCACCAAACCTGTCTGCCTGGCAAAGCCCTGGGTGTGACTCGGAGTACCTAGCTTTTTTCCTTTCATACCACTGTAACACATTAGTTTTACATGGCCTCACTCCCACCTCCAGCAAATTCCAAAGAGCAAAGAATAATATTATTCAGACCAGAAATCTGTTAAGCCCTTTCAGTGCCTGCACAAAAGGCACTGGTCAAAGACAAAGTATGATTATGACTCCGGTCCTCGTACCCAGGCACACTGGCTTCTAATCTTTCAACAGCCCTTTCATTCCCACAACAATTATCCCAGAAGCTGTCCCATCCTTATCCTGACCCCCTACTCTCCTCTACAGAAATCCAAGTTGCTTCAGAAAGTGTCCCCTGCCAAGAGACAGCTGCCCAAAGCTTGCTCTGCAGGCCAGGGCGGGGGAGTAGAAATAACGCACGGGCAGGACCGAGACGGAGTCTGAGGAAGGCCCTGGAAGGGTGCTGGGAGACAACGCCAACAAAGCACAGATTGGTGAAGCCACGTCAAAACCACCAGCGAAGAGCGGTTTGCAGAGCAGGCTGTTCTCCTCCTACTCCAAGGAGGTATTTCTGCACAGCATTCTTCACACGCACGGGCTTTTCTCCTGTTGGTAGCCCCTGCTTACATTCTCGAGCATCTCGGCAAAATCTTCTTCCCCACCTAGGGTTTAAGTTAATCACGTTAACTGCAAAAGTCGTGCGAGGTGGGGAAAACAAGCGCGCTACTTTGTTAAGATTAAAAACTCAGGTCGTAAGCACATGTTCTGGTCAACTGAGAAGAGCTCTGATGTTTTCTCACCTCCAGAAGCAAAACTCTCAACCGCGCCATACTGTCCACCCCACCATTATCACCTGCCAAAGAAGAAAGTGGCTCCAGAGACCCTGGCTCAAAACTGAACGGCACCAGTTCCTGCAGGAGCCCAGATGGCCCGAGCCACAGATCCGTAAGGCGCTGGAGAATGCATCTGCTCTCGAAGCCCCCATGACCGGCAGCAGCCAGGGGTCCTCGCCCTGAGAGGCGGGAAGAATGGAGCCATACGGTTCAACTCTCACTGAGGGGCTGCAGAGTTGTCTTTTGGGGAAAATGCCTTAAGGTTCTTACAAAAAGAGATCTTCTCTTTGGGAAGAAGTTGACAGAATGTACCGCAAATTCAGAAACAGGGACAACCCTGAGAATGCCGACGCCAACTCTGTTTAATCGCAGGCAGAGAGCTTCTAAAGGTCACATTTTAGGGGCCACAGAGTTTAGCAAAATTAGTTCTAGACTGAAAATTAGTCCCAGGTTGTAGTATTAGCGAAGCCATTAGCATCCTTTCTGGCCACTGATGAGCTACTTAACCTTCTCCAGACTCAGTTTCTCTTTTTGTAAACTAGTACCAGTAACTGCAGAGATGGCACACCTAAGCAGAATTCCAGGTTAAAAGTCCTGCCACAGGATGCTCTCCAGCAGTGCTCTCAACACTGATCATAAACCCCGATCAGCGGAAAGTTTTACCATGAGTCCTCAATATGTGTGCATGTACATCACACATCTAATCAAGTCACATCGAACACTAAGCTTAATTTTTCTAGGGAAAAGAAAACCAAATTCTGACATTCTTTTATTATACATCACTGCATCACCTTCAATACTCCTTGGGGTACACACCTTCCCCTTTGGAGGACTTTTTTAAAAGGCCAAGAAATGATGACAATAAAATACAATCACTTTGGAAATGACCTGTTATTCTTGTCGTATACATTTCTATCAGAATAAAGAAATTTAAAACCGTTTCAACTCTGGGGCAGGAATTAAAGTATCCAAATTAAAAGAGGCAAGACGCTATGATGGCACCCTTGGTCTCAAGCACAGGAGCCCCTCTAGAATCTCCTTCAGCACCAACGAATTAACCTTAAGAATCAGAAGTTAGGGGGCGCCTGGGTGGCTCAGTGGGTTAAGCCTCTGCCTTTGGCTCAGGTCATCCGGGCTCTCAGAGAGCCCGCTCTCCATCCCACCCCACCCCACCCCTCTGCCTGCCTCTCTGCCTACTGGTGGTCTGTCTGTCAAATAAATAAATAAATAAATAAATCTTTAAAAAAAGAATCAGAAGTTAAGGACCAAACTTGACCCAAACATAAATTGCCCTCATGCACTACATTCCCAAAAAATCCACTGCTTTTACCTTGATCAATTGCCATGAAAAATCCAGTCCAGAACAAACCAATCGCAGCCTGGAAGAGCTGATGAGCTCACTGTCCCAGGTAGCTGGGGGAGTTTAATTAGATTAGCTCTACTGCCTACACTCTAAAAATAACGCTAACCCCTGCCAAACTGAAGGTTAAAGAGTAAACTATTGGGGGATGGGGAAAAAAAGATCCAGGTATCATTTTAATTTCTACCCAAGAAATTCCAATGACCTAGATTTCTCTCGCGTTAATAAAAAGGCTTTAAATTTTTAACCAAATATATGACAAACTATTAACTAAAAACCAAGCAGACGGGCAGTTAATACAGTGTATAAAAGTACTTTGTGGAAGAGGTACCAAACATCTCTTGTTTAAAACCACTGGGGGGGGGGGTTCTTTTCTCAATATTGAGGAAAGATTTGTGTAAGAGACCACATATACCAGAACAACAGGACATCCAAATGCAAAAAAGAAAAAGGAAAAGGAAAAAAAGGCAAGAAAAAAACCACAAAAAAACCTTCATCCTAAGTTGTACAATATACAAAACTCAAAATGGACCACAGACCTAAACGTAAAAGCTCAAACAATATAACTTCTAGAAGAAAACAAAGAAGATAATGCTTGTGAAACACGTTAGGCAAATATTTAAGACAATGACTCAAAACAAAACAAAAGAAGCCCCCCACACACTGTGAAAGAAAAAATTAAACTGGACTTATCAAATTAAAAATGTATTCTTCAAGATACACTACTAAGAAAATGAAAAAACAAGCCATGAACTGGAGAAAATATCTGCAAAAGATGGTTTCCTAGAGGGCAGCAGCCAAAAATCCACTTCTCACAGCTAAGTAACAGTCACCTGAGAAGATGCTCGACATCCCTCAGCCATGAGGGAAATACAAACTAAAACTACAATAAGCCTCTACACACCTATTAGGATGGCTAAAATTTATTAAAATAATAATAACGAAAGCTTCCTTTATCAAGTGCTAAGAAGGAAGGGAGCAACTCAAGTCCCACAGCTGCTGGCAAAAATGCAAAATGGCAGTCACTTTGGAAAACAGTTCGGAAGTTTTTTATCAAGTCAAACTTAAAGACATGCTCACCCAGAAACCTGCAGGTGAATGTTTTCTTTAGTGGCTTTATTGAGGTTCACCAAAACCCGGGAACAATCAAATATTCCCCAACCGCGTCACAGCTAACACGTAAGCTGTGATCCAGCCACGGAGCGACGAAAAGGAATGACTTAGTGAAACACAGCAGTGCAGATGGGTGGCAGGTATGTCACACTATGTCAGAGAAGCAAGACCCCGACAGCCACGTGGCATGAGTCTACTCACGGGACATGCTAAACAAAATAAACGATATGAACAAACAGAAGAGCAGCTGCTGCGGGTGGGGGAAGAGAACCGACCGCGAACAGGCATGAGAAAACTTCTGGAAGCGATGGAACTGTTCTATGCCTCGACCTTGGTGGTGTCATGTGACTATGTGTCTGTCAGAATCTACAGAATGAGTCACTGAAAAAAGGTGTAAATTTTACACGTGTGTAAATGATACCTCAAAAAATGTGGCCAATAAAGAGGGAATAAGAAAAGGGATGTGGGAGGAAGAAGTCGGGCAAAGCGTTAAATGACGGACAAAGCCCAACAATTAAAATTAAACATACTAAATTCTCAGGGCCGGGGCACCTGGGTGGCTCAGCTGCTTAAGCATCGACTCTCGATCTCCACTGGGTCTTGATCTCAGGGTCACAAGTTCAAGCCCTGTGCTGGGCTTCATGCTGGGCATGGAGCATACTTTTAAAAAATAGTAATAATTAGAATAAGATTAAAAATACTAAATTCTCTGGGACGCCTGGGTGGCTCCGTTGGTTAAGTGGCTGCCTTCGGCTCAGGTCATGATCCCAGCGTCCTGGGGTCAGGTCCCGCGTCCTGGGGTCAGTCCCGCATCACGCTCCTTGCTCGGCAGGGAGCCTGCTTCTCCCTCTGCCTCTGCCTGCCACTCTCTAGAGGCCTGTGCTCACTCTCTCTGACGAAAAAAAAACATATATACTAAAAACTCAAGGCTGTGACTGTTAACAGATACTGGCTAAAGTGGTCAATATGACACAGTAAATGAGCGCGAGATATCAGTTCTTGTTCGAAAAAGAAAGTATGGGAGGAGTTTGGCTGTGACAGAAGCCACCTGTGATTGCCCAGCAACACCACTGACAGGCAAGATGAATCCTAAACTTATAAAAAGACTCCAACCCCACTGTCTTGGTGACAACTGAAAGTATCGGGAGCTTGAAGGAGTTCCAAATAGTTCTGTGGTTATACTGTCAATTTGTATACTTAATGCTTTTTAAATTTATTATTTAAATTTCTCTCAAGCTAAATTTCATTTTCATTCCTTTGGAGTCCAGGAAAATGGGTGTGATAATTCCTCCCCACCTCAGGCCCAATGGGAGCATCAACAACTACAAACATTACCGTCCCTGATCCCTTTTACTAAGACCCAGGCTCACCCCGCCCCGCGGGTCCCCACGCCTTACATAAGCCCGGCAGTCCGGTCCGGAGTGCCTCCCTCTGCATCTTGGTCCGGCGTGCCTCCCTCTGCATCTTAAGTACCAAGCTCTCCTACATCAACACCCATATTTAAAGTAATTAAAGTTTTAGAATCTCCTCTGCAACTGAGAAATGGTGGTAGAAAATACTTCAGTTATTAGTAGAACAGACATCTGGGAGTCACAGTGTTTGGCTCCTACTGGGAGGACAGACGTCCCAACACACCCATAGCAGGACAGCTGGTCAGGGCCCCATCGCCATCTACAGGACAAATGTGCCTTTCTGCCCTGGGCTCTGTGCCCATCTGGAATCGACCAGACCTTCCCCCTCTCCCTGCCAGCTTGTGATCTCTCTCTGTCAAATAAATAAATAAAATCTTAAAAAACAGAAAGAAAGAAAGAAAGAACTGGAATCGACCAGACCTACTTTCCCCATCCCCAATTGTGGTTTTCAAGCTGAAATGGCTCATTTAAAATTCAGTCTCCTCACCTTATTTCTCTACTTCACAATAAACACTTCCTCAGCCAACTTCGGACTCCTGCCGCCAGCGCCGCCCCAACCGCACAGTGTTCATTAATCAGAGAGCCCCGGGCACTGAAATTCAAAGGACAGCCCCGCGGAAACTGAACTTCAGGCGACATACAGCCTGTTTCCAGGGGGGACAGGCCTGTAGTGCGGGGCCACTCCCTCTGAGGTACTAAGAGGAGGTAAAGAGACTACGGTCTCCTCCGGCACGCGGGGCAGAGCAGCGGAAAGAAAACTCTAAGTGTTTCTGGGTCAAGAAAACTCAGCCCTCTCCCCGCTGTGCGGAAGATGACAGCGCGGGGTTAGCACCGCACGGGGTAGCCCGGCACGGGGTCAGCGCGGGGCCCCTAACCGGACAGCGCGGGCCGCCCTTGCGCACCCACATCCTAGGCCTCTGACACCACCCAGTGGCCCAACGGTGCACAGGCAAGCCAGTAACGCAACAGCCTACGCGGCACCCCAGGAGCTACAAACCCAGCCCAGGCAGTCCGAATCCCTTCTGCAGCCACTCATCAGTCGGAAAAATGAGCATACAACGAGGATACAAGCGACGCCAGCATCAGCGTCATCAAAAAAAAAAAAAGAAAGAAAGAAAAGATAAACTCGGCTTTGAAGGGAAGACAGGATTTCAGGAGGTGAAGCGGAGAAAGACCAGGACAAGGATGAGAAGATACATGCAAGATGAAAAACCACTATGGCCCCGTCCGTCTGTCTGGGCCAGGTGGTGGGGCTCAGCTGATTAGTTAAGAAGTTGGTGGGGGGGGGGTGCCAGGAAAATTATTTTGTCAAGATTAGCAAGATGGGCCTGAAACGGACGGAAAAGGAAGGAGAAACAAATTTAAAAGCATCCACAGCCGTTGAGGTCAAAAGCACGGAGCGCCTGTCTGGGGCTGCTGGCAGAGGAAACGAGAAGGGAAGCGATGTGAGGACCCTGCCGAGGCAGAGCTGCCCGTACCTGGCTCGACAGTAGTTACGAGGCCCCCAAGATCAAAAGGATAAGCTGGAGTCCGGGTGCCCAGGGGGAATCAATGTCATAAATGAGAAGCTGGCATGTGTGGGAAAAGAGATGAATTTGATTTTGAAATGTTTAAAATCCAAGCTGACACATCAGGAAGGTACTGGAAAACAAAGGTCGGCCTGGAATTTAAGAAATCAGGGTCAGAGATACAGACTTGGGAATTACTGTACAGAGAAGCTTCAAAATCAACCACCTTGTTAAGTTATACCTCACTAAAAAAAAAACCAAAAAGTTAAGTACCCAAGAAAGGTGAGAGAATCCAAGGAAAGAATCTTGGGGAACACCTACCCTTAGGAAAAGAAATAAGAGGGAGACTGCAAAATGCGCAGGAGAGCAGAAGGAATAATGAATGCCAAACATCTTGGAAGTCAAGAGACAGGAAGGTTTCAAGAAGGTGGGGACCAACCATGTTGCAAATGCTTCAGAGAAGTACAGAAAGAGGCAGATTGAGGAAAGGCTCTGAGAGTCAGAACAGTGTTCTGTGGAGATACCTTCGGTGTGAAGGGAAAATGCCATTTTCTCCCTCTTCGAGGACCAAAAAAGGCCCCGGCTAGCTCCTTCAGTGTAGTTACGTCCATTAACGTTATTTCCTTAAAAAACTCAACAGCCTACCAGTTAATCACAACCTGAGACCTGTGTTTAAACAATTCAGAAGTGTTTTTATTCATACTGTCATGGGGACCGACTTTGTACACTTCACATATGTTTTATAAGAAATACCGAACTCTTCTTTCCAGCTCATTTGTTTCACTGGTTGGCACGGAAAAGCCCAGGTTTCTAAAGGCAGCACAAGGTATAATGAAAAAGGACTTCCAGCATCAGTCAGAGCTGGGTTTGAATTCTGATTCTACCACTTGAGCCTGTTTCTCTTTCTCTAAAGTGGGACAATACCATTCCTCTGCAGGAGCTGGCTTAGAAAATTAGAGACATTTTTGCCAAGAGCCTGTCTGTACGTGGCAGGGATGTACACTATTCCAGCTTCTCACTTCTGCAGACTGCACTTCCTAGAGAAGCCTGGGCTTCACCACGCAGCAACGATCCTCCAGACACTGTGCATCACGGACGACACGGTTCCAAGTCTATAAAAACTGCTTCCCCACTCACTGGCCTTCTAAAGAACCAGGGAGCTCTGTCAGTATCCCCCGAGCACACTCACGCTCCATGAACTACGGTAAACCAATAAGCCCAGGTGCCCACAACACAACCCTCGCACTCTTTAGTTCTTCTCCCTCCTGCGGGTTCCCTGGAGAGCCAAGATGAGAACTTCAAAGCGATCCTCACCAATGAAGAAGAAACAAGGATGAACAAGGAACTCCCTCCCTCCTTGGGAAGAATGCCTTCTCTCCCTGTTGGTAAGACCAAATGCTCTTCGTTTATGGCTCACTGGCTTTGACCCTAACGGTGTTTCCGAGTACGCGAGGAGCGCACGCCAACTCTTAAGTCCCGTTGCAGCAATACAGCTAAGGAATTTTTTATGACCCTTCTGAAGCCCGTTTACCTCCGTTTAAATGATTCTAAGGAAAAGTCATTTCTAAGGAAACTCCACCGTGTTTCCACAATTTCCAGATTTACCTTTACGCCAGAACCCACCCCCATGACCAGCTTTTACCACTCCCACTTCAGACTGCTCTTTAGTCACTGGAAAGGACACGGAACAGGACGCTCCAAACATACAACTGGCAATGAAACGGTAAGAACAGGAAGGCTAACGACATCCAGAAGCGCCCTCCTATCTGCACTAGGTGACAGCAGAGAGTCTAACGCCGGGACCTCAGGAAGCTAAAATGTGTCTGGTAATGTGGCAAGGCCTAAAGTACACCAGAGGAGTGCAGGCTCTTGGCTCCCCGCAGAGGCAAAGCCCACAGATCTCCAGATGGCTAAGACACACCAAGAATGACAGAAGGACGCGAGAGGCAAGCATGGATGCTTGGCATGAGGACTTCGCGAGACCTCCTCAAACAGTACCATCAGGCGACGAGAGCAGATACCGAGGCTCTCAGTGCAACACCGAAAATGTCTGCGGTACACCCACTCCGCTAGACACACTACATTTCAGTAATAAGATGCCATCTTTGTCATATTAATCACCCCCCCCCGCCCCACCTGCAAACTCAGAGCAGGCTCAGTTCAGTAATTTATCTTTAGCGCACACGTTCCAGGGGTTAAGGCAAGTACTTGAGAACGTGGGCTTCTGGCCCAGAAACTAAGTCCTACGGAGACAGAGATAAAAGCCCGCTGTAGAGGAGTGTGACCGATTCACAAAATTCATTACACACTAACTTTCAAAGACCTTTCAAGGACTTCCTTCTCCAAGAGAATAACTGAATCAAGGAAACAAGAATTTCTGACCAAGCTTAACAGTGACAAAGTTTCTCTATTATATTCACAACAACATTAAGACGAAAAGTTTTCAATATTACTGCAAAGCTAAGCTAAAATCACTGGCATCTGGCTCTGACATTAACATTCACCTGTCACCACCTCCACGTCTGCTGCCGATTCAATTCTTTCGGCTAGTTGCCTGGGTTCCAGATTGGGTGACAGTAAGTAGATTAGCTTGGCTTACTGATAATTTGTTTTTAAAAAAGAAAAAGCTAATTCAATCTTAAAAACTAACTTAAACACCAATGTTATGCAATAAAAAGCTGTCTGGATAACTCTGTCTTTTATAATCTGGACCATTCCTAGACATGTTTAGAGTAACTTTCCTATGGTAGAAACAATCCAGAAACAAATCTATCTCCTGAAACCAAGTTTAATTAGTCACCCCATGCTTTTAAAAGCCTGTAACTCACCTGCTAGAACACAGGACCCAGAGTGTGAAAGTCTGAAGGTCTCAGTCAGCCACAACAGGGCGCACGTCTGCAGAACATCTTCTCCTAGAGTCCTTTTGCTCTTGAAATGTCAGTATTGTTTTAAACTGGCAACAAAAATGCTGCTTGCTTTTAGC
>RCUC01158857.1:0-56518 GCA_003697995.1 Taxidea taxus jeffersonii
AAAAAAAAAAAACTTCCAGTTGTTTTCTTCCTTTGGTTTGTATATCTGTTAATATTTCCACACCATACCACTACAAAAATAACTGAATCCTCCCCCTTTATTTTTATATTTATAAATATGAAAATTAAATAATAATATAGGTTGTGGCAGATCCAATACTCTTCCCCATCTCCAATCACACATTCTACCACAACAGACACTTGAGAAAAGGATTAAGGCACAGATGGTTTTCTAAGAAAGCAGATACAGAGAAAATAGAATCCTTCCTTAAAAATTTACTGAACAGGGGCGCCTGGGTGGCTCAGTGGGTTAAAGCCTCTGCCTTCGGCTCGGGTCATGATCCCAGGGTCCTGGGATCGAACCCCACATAGGGCTCTCTGCTCAGCAGGGAACCTGCTTCCTCCTCTCTCTCTGCCTGCTTCTCTGCCTACTTGTGATCTCCATCTGTCAAATAAATAAATAAAATATTTTTTAAAAAATTTACTGAACAATAGTATTTTTAAAAAATTTTTTAAGATTTTATTTATTTATTTGACAAATAGAGAGATCACAAGTAGGCAGAAAGGCAGGCAGAGAGAGGGGGGGAAGAAGAGAGCCCGATGTGGGACTCGATCCCAGGACCCTGAGATCATGACCTGAGCCACCCAGGCGCCCCAGTATTTAAAAATTTCTATTGCAGTTACAATAACCCCAAAAACAACATGCCTTCAATTTTTAGGAACCTAAAAGGATTTTAAGAAATATCAAAACCTGAGGAAAGTTAAGTGTATTCTGTCCATGCCAGGGTAGTCCAGTTTGCCTAGCAGGAACACTACTATAATTTGTTGATATTTCTAGTCCTGAAAAGGTTCCTGAGGCAGCCTTTTAATCGTGCACTGTTGACTAACATCACCTATGTCTCTCCAGGCAGACGAGTAGGTGTGTAGCCCAGAATTATTCTATTTAACCCAAAGAGTTGTAAAAATTCCAGAATTTTTCATATGGCCACAATACATTTCTTGTTTATTCTTCTCCTTTATGAAATTGGACATGGCAACTGCTGGCACATACAGGCAATACCTCTGCATTTCAGATAGGCAATAAGAATTATTTAACACTATGTATCAATTCACAGAGGGCTGCCAGACTAGGGAAAAAATAATCTACCAGATGTCAGTAAAGGCAAGTGCTGTAAGATGAGCATGCGCCCTGCATGAGTACCTTCAAAGAAATACTGAGATATTTCCGCTCCTACACGGAAGCATCACAATTGAGATCAGACCTACAGCTCATGCAGACCAACCTGATTACTATGACTGTATTCCAAAATTCAGGAAAGAATCAATATTTTTCTTACTTTCCCCTTTTTTAGGAGTCCCAAATGCTAACCTCATCTAAGAAGTAAAAATGTCTAAATATCAATAAAAGATTGTTCCAATTCCCATTTTAAAATCCCTCTTAAAAATATTTTTTAGGTTTTTTTTTTTTTAAGATTTTATTTATTTATTTGACAGAGAGAAACAGCCAGAGAGAGAACACAAGCAAGGGGAGCAGGAGAGGGAGAAGCAGGCTTCCCACTAATCAGGGAGCCCGATGTAGGGCTGGATCCCAGGACCCTGGGATCATGACCTGAGCCAAAGGCAAATGCCCAATGACTGAGCCACCCAGGGACCCCTTTTTTAGGTTTTTAAGAAGAAAAAAAAAAAAGGCCCAAACAGGAATGGCATATTTAAAAAAAAAAAAAAAAAAGACAACACAGTATTGAACAGAAGCACTTAAAAGGAATGCTATTCATAGAGGCAGTAGAGGAAATGTTGAGCTGTCACTCTCTGGAGCCAGAAGGCTAGCAGTAGCTTACTACCTGTATAATCCTGAGCAAGTTTTTTAAAGCTGTGCCCCACTTTCCTCTTCTGTATCATGGGAGTAATGACAGTAACAATCTCAGGTTTGTTGAAGATTAAATGAGTTACATAATGTAAAGCAGTTAATATTTGACCACTGTATACCACACGGATAAAAATCCAAAGTGTTAATAACACTCTTTTGATGAGGCTGTTGGAACACAGGAAGTCTGATACTTTGCTTAGTACTCAGCCTTATGGAGGGCAATTTGTAAATCCCACCATTGAGCATTTATCTCACTGATATTTTTGCACAGGTGTAAAAAGACAGGTACGGGCACCTGGGTAGCTCAATCGTTAAGCATCTGCCCTCAGCTCATATCCTGGGATGGAGTCCCACAGGGGGCCACCCTCCCCCCGCTCAGCAGGGAGTCTGTTTCTCCCTGGTCCTCGGGGCTCCTGCCCCGATCACTCTCTTTCAAGTAAATAAAATCTTAAAAAAAAAAAAAAAAATGGGGGAGTGCCTGGGTGGCTCAGTCTTTAAGCCTCTGCCTTCTTCAGCTCAGATCATGATCTCAGGGTCCTGGAAAGGAGCCCAGCTTCGGGCTCCCTGCTTGGCGGCAACCCTGCTTCTCCCTCTCCCACTCCCCCTGCTTGTGTTCCTACTCTCACTGTCTCTCTGTCACATAAAAAAATAAAATCTTAAAAAAAAAAGACAGGTATACCAGGTTTTTTATTTCATATTGGAAACCCAAATGTCAAATATCAAAAATGATGATAAATAGAGTGGCAGGATGCCTGGGTGGCTCAACTGGTTAAATGTCTGACTCTTGATTTCAGCTTAGGTCATAATCTCAGGGTCATGAGATAGAGCCCCACAATGGGCTCTGTGCTGGGTGTGGAGACTGCTTAACATTCTCTCTCTCTCTCTCTCTGCCACTTCACTGGCTCATGCACATGAACACTATGCAGCAGATTTTTTTAATTTAAGTAGAGTGAGTACACTGATTTACTGACATGGAAAAACCTCTTGGTGAGTGCTTGGTAAGTGAAAAATGCAAGATGTTACATTACCTTTTGTATAAAGAGAAACAATAATCAAAATACATATTCATCCTTGTTTGTTTTTACACTAAGAGAAAGTAGTAATGGTGAGAAAGAACTGGGCAGATGAAAGGCAGGATGGGAGGAAAACTTCAAACTGTGCATTTTTTTATTTTTTCTCTTTTGCTTTTTTGGCTACATGAATATTTTACCTATTCAAATATTAATTTTTTAAGTATTTTTAAGTGTAAAGTATACATTTTATTTCTCAAATATTGGCTGCAATTACTACTACCATTGTTGGTAGTAGTAGTAGTGATACTAGTTACAAGCTCAAAGTATCTCCTTTCTGAAGCCTTTTTCGTACTCACTCTGCAGAGAAGCCTCCTCTAACTCCCAGAGTATTTAAAGAATTTATCATTTTCTACTCTAGTGTAAGCCGCTTACAAGGTAAGTCAATGTCTTGTTCATTTTTAATATGCTAGGAGCCTTGCCTGCACCTGGTAGATACAAACATTCCGTAGTAACAGTAACCTCCAAAGTACTCCAGAGAAGAAAATAGTGACCCTTTCTAAAAGGAGTATGCTCTATTGTTAATTATAAGACCTGAAAATATTAAAACTTGAATAACTGGGTTTGCTAACATTCTTTCAACTACTGCCCAGCCAAAATGTCCTCTCTTTCACCAAGTTTTTTTCTTTTCCCAGGACTTCCCCAGACATTGATAACATGTCCCATGCCAAAACGCTACATGTACCAACTCTTTAACTCACTGCAATCTCTGAAATGCCTTTTGTCCTAAGTCCCAACACCCTGGTACAATGATCCTATCAAAAAAGCATTAATTGACTGTCTCCTTTTAGATAGAGGTTCACATAATAGTCAGTGAATAAAGTGCCCTTTTAACTGGAGAAGACCTAATACTTGATTCCTAATTCGCTCAGTGTTTTGTTTGTTCTTCTGGTATGTAGTGTGTTCTATAACCGACTGTTCAGTAGCCCAATCCTAGATGTCATTCCAGCACACCAAATACTCCGCTGACAGCTCAACAGTCACTTTTCATCCAGGCCCCTCCCCTTCCCTCCTCCCTCAACCCTCATAAGCTCTAGAGCTCCTTCCCCGATATTGACAGACACACTGGCAGTTCAGAAGTCCTTCCACCCAAGCTGTCTTCCCCTGCAGCTGCAAGACCACCTCCCTGACTCTTACCATCCTGCGACCTAATTCGGTCCCCAATACCATCCCCCTCCCAGTCAATCCAAATCACATCATCATTTTCTTCCTAAAGAACCTGGCAGCTTTAAAGCTTTTCCCAACAAGTGCACAATTGACAGCTCGACACTAGATTCCCCAAGAATGTTTTGCTCCTCCTTCCCCTCCTACCCCACGCACTGCCTCTTCTATCGCTACCACTCACTCGCCCTGGCTTCCCCGAAAATTCACAGCCTCGTTGGGTAAACAACGCTCACCGCGCTCCCCTCTCCCCATTCCCTCTCCACCGCTGACAGCTCAGTCACCTCCATCCCCATGCGGCTGCACCCTCCCCCACTCCTTCCCCTGACAGCTCAGGGTCGGCTCCCAGCCTTCCCCCGTCCCCAGGCCTCCCCAGACCCGGCTGGAGCCGCCCGCGGTGCCCCCCGCCCCGGAGGAGGGCTCCACTCACCCACTCTCCCGCATCACGTTGCTGTCCCCGCAGTCACAGGCACCCCCAGCCTGGCTGCGGAACATATTGAAGTCGTGTCCGGTGTGGTCGCCCTGGTGGAAGCACTCCGCGCACAGCGACATGCATGGGGAGATGCCGCACGTCCGGCAGCGGTAGGCCACGAAGTTGGCTGTCCAGACCAGGCCGCAGAGCGCCGCGGGGTCGTAGGCCCGCACCGCCGCGCAGAACTCATCGTAGCCTCCGCCGCCCGCCAGAAGGCACTTACACCACTCCAGGGCCTCCTCCTCGGCCGCCCCCGGACCGCCCCCGCCGCCGGCGGCCGCCGCCTCCTCGCCGTCCGCAGCCGCGGTCAGCGGCCGCTCGGCGGTCAGCACCCGCTCCAGCAGCGCCTGTAGCTCCTCAGCACCTGCCCTGTTGTCCGGCCGGCTGAGAGCCGCCTTCAGGTGCGCCGCGGTGGCCGCCTTGTCCACCGCCAGCCCAGGTGCGGGCAGCTCGGGTTGGGGCGGCTGCGGCCCCCCGACGGCCGCCGCGGCCGCCGCCGCCGCCATGATGAGAGCTCAGAATTTGGAGAGCCCAGGGCCGGCGGCTCCTCCCGGGAGGGTGGGGGAATTGACTGCTGCGATTGCTCGGCCCGCCCAACTCTCGCGATACCGCGGAGAGGCCGCGCACCTCCGTCCGCTCCCCGCCCCTGCACACGCCCCCCTCGGGCTTTGGGGCCTGCTCCCCGCCCCTCTCTCGTGGGTCCTCTTCTGGTCCTTTCCCCTCCTGACTCCCAAAGTTGAGAGCTACGGAGATAAGGGACCCGCCTTTAAAAAATAAATAAATAAATATGGACAACTTTAGTATGGACCATATAAAAAACCTTTAATATGGACATTTTTTCTTTATTTACCTGTACCATAGGAATTATACACAGCATCTTTCAGATGTATTTTAAACATTATTTGCATCCCGTTTTGAGATATAGATTCCCATTGTCATTAACCCTTAATTACTATTGAATCACTATTACTGTTGAAGCAAACTCCTAATTTCCCCCCTATATCAATTCTTACCCTCACATTATTATCAGGTTGATCTAAAGTACATTTTTTTAGATGATTAAAGTACACTACATTCTTACTATCATTCTGTTCAAAGTCTTCAGCGTGTGGGGGGGGGCGGAGGAAGCTCCTTAAATCTTCTCTCAAACACCCACCTTTCTTTTTTTATTTTTTTTTTATTTTTTAGATTTTATTTACTTATTTCAGAGAGAGAGCGCACACCCACGTATGAGCAGGGGGGAAGGGCAGAGGGCGAATCATGCTCTCACTGAGCAGGGATCCCCGCTAGGGCTCTGTCCCAGGACCCTGAGATCAGGACCCCAGAACCCTAAGATCATGACCCAAGCAGAAAGTAGATGCTTACCTGACTGAGCCACTCAAGCGCCCCAAAAACCCACCTATCTTTCCATCCTTACCTGCTGACACTACTCCAGGTTTGCCATAAGAAAGGGACCAATGGGACTGTTCACTGTTTTATGAGGCTTTATCATTTCCTGCCTCTGGTTCTTTATTGTTCCGAGTTCCCACACTACTCCATTTCACTCACTCACCCTGCAGTCTAATCTAGCACAGTCTACCTATGTAATTTCTTTTCTTCAAAAGGATGGCTCTTAACTTACTTGATGATACAACTTTTTTTTTTAACTCTACACTGGAGGTGGGGTCAAACTCAGCACCCCAAGTTCAAGAATCACATGCTCTGTCAACTGAGTCAGCTAGGCACCCCTTAATGATATAACTTACTGCCTTTACTGTAAAATCTCATCTTTACCTCACTACTAATTGGTAAATTTCCTAAGGGCAAGGAATGAGTCTTCTTCATTATGGGACATAAATGTTCAAATATTTGTATGATTATTGTTAAATAGAACATACTTATAATAGATAATGTTTGCTACATACTTTTATGGGCCCTGCTCTTTATATATGTTATTTCATTTAATCCTCTCAATAATTTGATGAGGTAAGTACTGTTAATAGAAAAATCTAGAACTTCAGGCAGTGATTTATGTGCCCCAAAACACAGAGCTGGTAATTAAATGAAATGTGACTTATACCCAGATCCATCTGATTCCAAAAGCCCTGCTCTTAACTACCACGCCAGTATTTTCCAAACCTGCCTTAACCCTAAGAATCACCAGAAGCTCTATTCACAAAAACAGATTCCCAGGAAGCATCTCAGACCTAAGTAATCAAAATCTCCAGAGGTTATACTTCCCTATCTAATGAAATCTGAACCCTGAGGGAGACTATCATTAATGATCCTTCCAGAACTAAAAATCTACAGCTTATTATTAAAGTTTCCACAGCTTACTTCCAGACAGCTGGCTGTGTTATACAAACAACTTAGTAACATATTACAGAGGACAACCAAGAATGAAAAAAATAAAACTATAGGAGAGATAATCCAAGGAAGTAGAAAAGAGTATTTCTAATCCATAACCCTATATTTTAAATGAATTAAACATAAAACATACTATTTCATGTATCCTGACCCTCTATATTAATAAAGCATATCATAATAATCATTAAGCAGTGATAATTAATTCAAAATTGATCAATAATTCTCTTTATGAATCACCAAATTATAAACCAAGTAAATTCCAGGAACATTTCAAACTAAGGTAGAACTAGTGTGCTTTCACTAGTCAATGCTTATGGGTTAAGGCAATTCTGGAATTTCTGGAAACATCCACAAAATCCGACCAGTGCCTCTTTTTTGCTGTACAAAAATAACAAAACTTAAATACTAACCTATATTTCAGTTACATAGACATTGTAGTACATGTACAGAAATCCAGACATTTGCCAGATTTTCCACTTATACTGGTTATGATAATATCAGACCTGTTCAAAATCAAAGAACCATTAAAAATAACTGGTAATATTAAGAATATAAATAAACCAATCAGAAAATGGGCAAAATATGTAAACATTTAGAAGATATATAAATGATACTCAGCATCATTAATCATTAAGAAAAATTACATCCATAAGATACCTATACTACCCACTAGAATGGCAATAATCAAAAGATAGATAATAACAAATGTTGTCAAGGATATGGAGAAACAATAACATGGATGGACCAAGAAGGTATTACACTAAGGGAATTAAGTCAGACTGAGAAAGACAAAAACCATATGATTCCACTCATAAATGGAACTAAAAAATAAATAAATAAACAAACAAACAAGAATCAGATGTATAAATACAGGGAATAAATTGGTGGTTGCCAGAGGGAAGGGAGTTGAAGGGATGGGCAAAATGGGTGAGGGGAAGTGGTAGATGCAATCCTCCAGTTATGGAATGAGTAAGTCATGGTGGAAAAAAGCAAATCATAATGAATACAGTCAAGGATATTGTAATAGTAATGTCATGGGACAGATAATAGTTATACTTGTATCGAACAAAGCATGATGTATAAACTTGAATCAAATCACTAAGTTGTACTCCTGAAACTAATGTAACATTGTGTATCAACTATACTCTTAAAAAAAAAAAAAAAGAGAGGTTCCTGGTTGTCTCAGTCCATAGAGCATTCAACTCTTTTCTCAAGGCTTGGTCTTGAGTTCAAGCCCTCCCTGGGTGTGGAGCCTACTTCAAACGAAAATTAAATTAAATTAAATAGTAAACAATTTGTCACTGAGCCCTGCATTTCCACTCCCAGGAATCTACCCAAGAGAATCTACACTATATATCCACACAAAGACTTAGAGGCAAATATTCATACCGAATTTAACTCTAAAAACAGGTGGATTTTATGGTATGAAACTATACCTCAATAAAAACAGTTTAAAATAATAATAGTAATCAGTAGTATTAGTTATTGTTTGAGATGAATGAAAAAAATCAAGTTTCTGTCCAGGTACAAACTATGTTACTGTTTTAGCTTTTAAAATGAATATGATAAGCTCTCAAATCTTTGTTTCTCCTAGAATGTTTGGGACTTTTATCATTGGATTCAGAAAGTCTGACATTTTTCTCTTTCAGTGCGTGAGTGTAATATAAAAACTCTTCTTCTAAATTACCTCTCAAATCACTGTGCTGTGTCATGGGGAATTCCTACAAGTATCATATTTCCATGAGGGAAAGCCAGATTGAAATGCAGCTAAAAACTCTGTACTCCTTAAATGCTATACTTCATTAAATGTTACTATTACTCTACTGAGGACATTGAATAAATAATGCAACATACTGCCGTTACAGAAAGCCACAAAATAGTACCTAAAGAACTGCATTTTTATGTATTCCATCTTAATTAATGTGAAGAAGGATCTTGTGATGCTTCTTAACTTAGCTTTTCAAATTAAAATAGACCACACAGGTAAGGTTAAAAAGCTACAAATGATAGATGACCCAATTGCTTCTGAAATTGGAGACCCTTAGCAGAGAAATAATAAAATAATAGAAACACTCCAAAGTTGCTTTTGTATTTATCAAGACTTTCTGTCTGAAAGTCCTTGAACAAGCTTAAGCCAAAAAGGATAATATTAGATGATATAAACAATGGAGGGAAAAGGGGAATGAACCTGCATGCACCCTCAGCTCTGCTTTTAGGATGGGCTCCACTGTCTCCAACAGCTTATGTGCATGAGCCTCCCCAATCCCAGCTCTAGACCATATCTCCATAACTTCACAACAGAGAAAATGAATCTCTTCTCTGCCAGATCCACTTAAGACCCAGAGGAAGAACTCTGACTGTCCCAGGTGATGGCCCATGCCACCTTTATGATCAGAAGGAAGAGGAAGAGATACCTGCTGGAAATACACACATACAAGATGTCTACCACAATAGTAACTTCTAAATTTCTGCCTGGGCTCCATATATACACAGCAGGCTTTTCTCTAGGTGCACAGCAAGTTCACCAGCTCTAATCACAACTGTTAAAATTCACACCGTAAGAAAGATTGTGTCTAATATAGCCAAGAAATTCTGCCTGATCACATTTAAGATTCACAACCCTGAATGGTAATTATTATTATTATTAGGCCCCATTTTACTAGCAGCAATAATACCCTTTTTTCATAGGTCAAAACTTGAGAACAAACTCTGGAAGAGAAATCACTTATTGTTCCTACATGTGTCTTATTCCTTCTCCTCTCTCACTCCATCCCTTCCTCCTTCTCTCCCTTCCCAACACTCCCACTCTCCCTTCCTTCTTACTTTCTTCAATATCTAAGTCCTTTAAAATCCTGCAACTATGCTTACTGTGATTCTCTCATTTGTTTAATATTGAAGTAAGGACATTTTTAGTTTCTCAACTCATGCTTTAGAAATATTTTGGGGAAAAAAGCATAACTGTGCATTAAGGGTTTGACCTATATTAGCTCCTCTACAGATTGGTCTGTGCAACTTTTCCAAGGTTATAAATGCTTAACAATCTTCTGGAGTCTTTCTCATTATCATTTAATACCATTATATATTGTGCTAATTTTCTTTCCCTCCTTTTTTTTCTTAAGCCAGAAGAAAGTTTCCTTCTCTGCACCTCCACTAAAGAACAGAACATCCTTGCCCACTGCCATTTTCATTCAACAAATAAGTGCAATATTTGTTGAGTCCCTACCAGTTGCTCTCTGCAAGAGCTGAGGATAGCAAATAGACATGATCCATGGCACGCCTGGTGTGGCACAACTCCAGAGGTATCAATCACATAGAATACAATGCTTCTGATTACAACCTAATCCACAAATAAATTACTATTGCTACAATTATTATTACCTCTGATCTTGGAGTGAGCAAATATTTTTTAATGGACACAAAAAATACTAACCCCAATAGAAAAGACTGGCTGACAAAATGAGTTAATTTAAAAATGTTAAGTTTCGGGATGCCTGAGCAGCTCAGTTGGTTAAGCAGCTGCCTTCGGCTCAGGTCATGATCCCAGTGTCCTTGGATCGAGTCCCACATCGGGCTCCTTGCTTGGCAGGGAGCCTGCTTCTCCCTCTGCCTCTGCCTACCACTCTGTCTGCCTGTGCTCTCTCTCTCTAACAAGTAAATAAATAAAAAAAATCTTTAAAAAAAAATTTTAAGTTTCTATTCATTAAAAGGGATCATTAAGAGTTACAAAATTTTTTTTAAGATTTTATTTATTTATTTATTTGAGAGAGAGAGAGAGAAATCATAAGCAGGGACAGGGGTTAGAGGGAGAAACAGACTCCCCACTAATCAGGGAGCCTGATGTGAGACTGGATCCCAGGACTCTGGGACCATGACCTGAGCTGAAGGCAGGCACTTAACTGACTGAGCCACCCAGGTGCCCAAGAGTTATAAATTTTCTTTGAGGGGACGCCTGGGTGGCTCAGTTGGTTGGGCGGCTGCCTTCGGCTCAGGTCATGGTCCCAGATCGAGTCCCACATCGGGCTCCTTGCTTGGCAGGGAGCCTGCTTCTCCCTCTGCCTCTGCCTGCCTCTCTGTCTGCCTGTGCTCGCTCTCTCTCTCTCTAACTAATAGATAGATAAAATCTTAAAAAAAAATTTCTGTTTGAGGTGATAAAGTATTAGAAATAGATAGTGATGATTGTTGAACAACATTATGAACACAATTATTGCCACTGAATTGTATCTTTAAAATGGTTAAAATGGCAAATTTTGTTATATATATATTTTACCATGATTTTTAAAAGTTAATAATGTAATATGGCAAAACCATTGAATTGTACACTTTAAATAGGTGAATTGAATGGTATGTGAATTATACCTCAAAAAAGCTGGTTAAAAAAAAATCATTAGTTTACTAATCATTAGTAATCAGGGAAATGCCAGTCAAAATTGTATTGTCTACCGTATACCCAAGAGAAGGGCTAAAATTTTAAAGATTGATTAAACCATATATTGGTGAGGATGCTGAGCTACCAGAACTAACTATGAGTGCCCATAGGAGGGCAAAATGGTTCAGCTACTTTGGAAAAGAGTTCAATGGGTTCTTATGAAGTTGAACATACACTACTCAATGATCCAAAAGTTACATTTAAGAGAAACAAGAACAGATATATCCAGAAAAAAGTATACAATAATGTTCATAGTAGCATTATTCATATTAGCAAAAAACTAGAAACAAATATCCATGAATGTAAATGTAATGAATGTAAATGTAAATGAATGTAAATGTATCCATGAATGTAAATGTAAATGAATGTAAACAAATCATGGTATATTCATATGGTAAAACACTACTCAGCAATAAGAAGATACATTAACGATGAATCTGAAAACCTTTATGATAAGTGAAAGAAGGCAAACGCAAAAAATTGCATATGCATGACTCCATTTATGTGAAGTTTTGTAATAGGCCCAAGTAAGCTATGATGATTGAAATTAGAATAGTGGTTTCCTGGGGGATGGCAGCAATTGACCCATAAGAAGGAGAAGGTAATTTAATAGGCTGAATAGTGGAAATCATTCAGTTACTTGAGGTGGTATTTATATGATATATGTTATTCACATTTCATCAAACTGTACAGTCAAGATTTGTGCATTTTATGTAAACTAAGTCCTCATTTTAAATCTGAAACAAACTAAGTATCCATTAACATTAAAATAAGTAGATTATAGTATATTCATATAATGGACTACTATACAGCATTGAAAATGAGCAAACATGGATGACTCTTACAGACATAATGTTGAATTAAAGAAATCTGATGTAGCATGATTCTACTTATATAAAGTAAAGAAAGAAACCCAGCAAAATTCATCTCTGGTGTTAAAAATCAGGATAGTGGGGGTGCCTGGGTGGCTTATTGGGTTAAAGCCTCTGCCTTCGGCTCGGGTCGTGATTCCAGGGTCCTGGGATCAAGCCCCACATCGGGCTCTCTGCTCAGCGGGGAGCCTTCTTCCCCCTCTCTCTCTCTCTGTCTGACTCTCTGCCTGCTTGTGATCTCTGTCTGTCAAATAAATAAATAAAATCTTTAAAAAAAAATCAGGATAGTGATGGCCTTTGGAAAGATGGGCAGGGAAGTAATTGGAAGGGAGCATGAGGTGGATGCTTTTGGGGTGCTGATGGTGTTTCTACAGATTGGTTCATTATAGTCGCTTGTTCAGTGAGCTGTTCATCTACAATTTGTTTATATATGTTGTACATCAATAGTAAGTTTTTTTAATTAGTACTATTAGTGAGGAAGATATATATTTTACAATTGGTAATTTGTGAATAAATGAATGAGCCTTCTCCACTAAGAAATCTTCCAAATTTAAAGATGTGATGATGAATCTATTTAAATTGAAATATGCTTTCAGAGTATATTTTCTAATATTAGGGATATTAGAATAACTTAAACTTTCTTGAAACTCTCTGCCTTTCTTCCACAAATGTGAAGGAGAAACTCTAAAGTTCATTTCACGTCAACAACACAACATGGTCAAGGGATCCGAGTGAGAATTCCAAGAGTTCCTGTCTCCAGGGCATCCCTACAGGACATATGCATAAAGATACTCAGAACAGGTATTTCTTGCCTGCTGCAGAAAACAGGTAAAGTCAAACTACTGGACTAGTGAAAAAAGAGAAAGGGGGTAAGACAAGTAGAATATGGCCAGGGGTAAGAATTCATAAAACGATGTTTGGGCAGTGATTAGGGGGTAGGTTTTCTACTACAAGTGTCCTGAAGGAATCCCCTTGACTTCCCAGCACATATGCCCTGTGCTTCGGCAACTCACACTGACTTGTTCAATCACACTACTTTTTTTAATCACACAACTTGAGCAATTCATCAAATATTATTTGATAATATAACTTGAGCTTCTTGAGAACTAGGAAGCATGCCTTAATTATTTTCCAGTACATAACACAATCTCTTATAAATTCCAAACATTCAATATTTGAATATTCATTAATTAATTCTCAAAGTATGTCCCCAAGAAACTTAGGCAGGAGGTACCCAAGAATCTTTCAGGATGTCCACAAAGACAAGATTATTTGCATTATAATACTAAGACATTATTCATTTTGTTTTTTTTTCTCTTATTATTTCAGAGGCATGCAGTGGAGTTTTCCAGATGCTTCATGATATATGATGACATCATCATTCTGACAATTAATGAAATATGTTCTTTTGTATTCTCGTGGGTTTTTTTTTGAATTTTCCGAGGTAGTAGGATTAGGGTTTAAGTATGTGCATTTTCAGAAATTAACCAAGTTTGTTCTCAGTACTTCTACCATACTTATAGGCTATGCTTGGTTATATCTGCTATAGTCTCTGTAACCTCATTATCATGGGCTAAATTGTTGTTTTGAAATATGAACTTCTCATCACAACTATACAACCATAAAAGGTTGGTACTAACTGTTGTCTCATTTCTCAATAATTTTTTAAAATTTGAACATGTTTCTAAATTTTAATTTTTTACCTAAAACTGTTTTTTAAGTATTTAATGGTATTTTATTCTGAAATAAAAGAAAGTGTATTTATAGTTTTCTTACATTTGTTTTTATTTTTTTTAAAGATTTTATTTATTTATTTGACAGAGAGAGATCACAAGTAGACAGAAAGGCAGGCAGAGAGAGAGGAGGAAGCAGGCTCCCTGCCAAGCAGAGAGCCTGATGCGGGACTCGATCCCAGGACCCTGAGATCATGACCTGAGCCGAAGGCAGAGGCTTAACCCACTGAGCCACCCAGGTGCCCAGTTTTCCTACATTTAAAAATGACTCTCTGGGGCCCCTGGGTGGCTCAGTCAGTAAAGCATCTGCCTTCAGCTCAGGTCGTTATCCTAGGATCCTGAAATGGAGCCCCAAGTCAGGCTCTCTGCTCAGTGGGGAGCCTGCTTTTCCCTCTCTCTCTGCCCTTCTGCCTACTTGTGCTCATTCTCTTGCTCTCACTCTCTCTGTCTCTCTCAAATAAATAAAATCTTTAAAAAGGGGGAAAAAAAAGAAAGAAAAAATAATAAATAAAAATGACTCTCTGAGGTCCCTGAGTGGCTCAGTTGTTAAGTGTCTGCTTTCGGCTCAGGTCATGCAGGGATCCAGCCCACGTTGGGCTCCCTGCTCTGCGGGAGGCCTGCTTCTCTTTCTCCCACTCCCCTTGCTTGTGTCCCCTCTCTTGCTGTCTCTCTCTCTGTGTCAGTTAAATAAATAAATAAAATCTTTTTTTTTTTTAATGACTTTCTGGCTTAAAAGGAGTACATTAAATCTACAAACATGGCTAGCCTTGTTGTTTACCTTGTATTTGTCCAGATTTCAGTGCCAAATAATTATCAAACATGATCTTTGATGTGAATGCTTAGCAATGAACCCACTTAATATTGAAACATTCCGACTACTGAATAACTTTCTTGAATCTCACGATTTATCCTGGAACAATCACCTTGACATTTTCACTGATGGTGCAAAAGTAATGAGGGATAAAACTGCTCACAACTTCGTATGTAACAAAACAATGGCATTAACCTATCTATTTGAAAGTATTTGTTTGTATTAAATACTTGCAGAAGAACAAGCCACTTTCCCTTTTTTAATAAAAGGCCTGAATAAAGCAGCAAAAGACATATAATGTTATTACATTTTGATGCATGAGGACACATCTTAAAAAGTCTCAATGAGTTAGTAATTACACATCAGGCACTTTAATTACATACTGAAAACAACTACGTAGTGTCCAGCAAAAAGCACATGTGCAGTTATAAACTGAACAGCTTTTTTAAACAAAATTGTGGCAAAATATACATATTTACTACTTTAACCATTTTAAGTGCACAATTCAGTGGCAAGTACATTTACAATGCTGTGCAATCATCACCACCATCTCCAGAACTTTTTCATCATCCCAAACAGAAACTCTGTACCTATTAAGCAATTTTCCTTCCTCCTAGCCCCAGTACCTCTATTTCACTTTCTATGAATTTCCTGCTCTAAATATTTCATATAAGTGAAATCATATAGTAGCTGTTATTTTGTGTCTGGCTTTTTTCATTTAGCATAATATGTTCAAGGTTTATCCATGTTGTACCATGTAATAAATTTCATTATTTTTAAAAGATTTTATTTATTTGACAGAGAGAAAGAGATCACAAGTAGGCAGAGAGGTAAGCAGGAAGTGGGAGAAACAGGCTCCCTGCTGAGCAGAGCGCCCGATGCAGGGTTCGATCCCAGGACCCTGAGATCATGACCTGAGCTGAAGGCAGAGGCTTAACCCACTGAGCCACCCAGGAGCCCTCATAATTTTTTTTAAGATATATTTATTCATTTTAGAAACAGAGAGAGAGAGTGTGTGTGTGTGTGTGCAGGGGGTAGGAGCAGAGGGACCCTGAGAGAGAAAGAGAGAGAATCTCAAGCAGACTCCTTGCGGAACGTGGAGCCCAACCAGGGGCTCAATCTCACTACCCTGAGATTATGACCTGAGCCAAAATCAAGAGCTCGATGTTTAACCAACTGAGCCACCTAGATGCCCCAAATTTCATCACTTCTTATGGATGAGTAGTATTCCATTGTATGTGTACACCACATTTTGTTCATCCATTCATCTATTGACGCACACTTGGGCTATTTCTGCCTTTAGGCTATTGGCTGAAAAGAACATTGGTGTATAAGTATCTGAGTTCCTACTTTGAATTTTGGGGGGTATATAACTAGAAGTGGGACTGCTAGATCATATGATAACACTATGTTTAACTTTATGAGGAACCATCAAATTGCTTTCCACAGCAGCTGCACCATTTTACATCCCCACCAGCAATGCACAGGGTTCCAATTTCTTCATATCCTTGCCATCCTTGTTATTTTCCATTTTACTGACAATACCCATCCTGTTTTATATTTCCTTAATGACTAATGATGTTGAGCATCCTTTCATGTGCTTATTGGCCATTTGTATTATCTTCTTTGGAGAAATGTCAACTCCAATACTTTGACCATTTTTTGCTTCTTTGCCTTGTCTTTTTCTTATTATATTGTAGGAGGTCTTTATTTTTTTAAGATTTTATTTGTCAGAGAGGGAGAGAGCACAAGCAGACGGAGTGGCAAGCAGGGAGAGAGGAGCAGGCTCCCCACTGAGCAGGGAGCCCAATGCAGGACTAGATCCCAGGACCCTGCAATCATGACATGAACCAAAGGCAGCCGCTTAACCAACTGAACCACCCAGGTGTCCCGGGGGTCTTTATATATTCTGGATATTAGTCACACTATTTTACTTCAAAGTATGTTTGACAGACTAACTATGGTTTTTCAGACTTGGTATTTGGTAGGCATTTTCTGATAAATGGAATAAGGCTGTCATTTCATAAAAAACACCTAGCAGTATTTTTTAACCAATAAAAATTTTTCATTTTTCAAGCAAAAATTAATATTTAAAAAGCTTTATATCTGCCACCATGATCTTGATAGTTCTTCCATTACTTAAAGATTTTTCTGGGGAGATCAGAGGTAATACTAATAAATGTGATTTCTGACATGGAATAATAAAATATATCAGAAGACTTGGATAATTCAGTGAACTAATATTTTCCAAATGACTGATGCATAATGTTAAAAAATCATGTATAGGTAAAACATCTATTCAAAGTCCAACATAAAGTAGAATTGAATTGTAGGTTGACAGTATGAAAGGTCATTGATACAGCTTAAGATTCCACATTACAACTAATCTTCAAGATATCACTGCTTTCGGGGCGCCTGGGTGGCTCAGTGGGTTAAAGCCTCTGCCTTCGGCTCAGGTCATGATCCCAGGGTACTGGGATCAAGCCCCACATCGGGCTCTTTGCTCTGCATGGGGCCTGCTTCCTCCTCTCTCTCTGCCTGCCTCTCTGCCTACTTGTGATCTCTGTCTGTCAAATAAATAAATAAAATCTTAAAAAAAAAAAAAAGAGATATCACTGCTTTCAAGTTGCAGCATCATACAAAAGAAGAATATCTACAATCTCTGAATAATCAAGGAAAATACTCCTAGCTTCTTCTACTAACTGGGTTTTCTTCAGATACTTCAACAGATAAAAACATATCACTACCAACTGAATGCAAAAACAGAGATGAGAATTCAATTGTCTTCTATTAAGTCAGACACTAAAGAGATGTACAAAAATGTAAACTAATGCTTTTCCACTAATGTTGTTTTGAAAAATATATCTACTTCTCATACAAAATATATTACTTAATGTTAGCACCCAATGGAATAATTATTGTCTTAAATAAATTAGTGGATGAATTTTTTTAAACCTCTCAGTGTTAATTTCCAGTAATATATCAGCATATAAATATATCAGTAGATAAAATCCACATAAACAAAAGCTTTTTGAGATCCTTCATAATTTTATTCTATTTTTTTTAAAGATTTTATTTATTTATTTGACAGAGAAGGAGAAGGAGACTTCCCGCTGACCAGGGAGCTAGATGCAGGGCTCAATGCCAGGACCCTGGGATCATGACCTGAGCCCAAGGCACCGCTTAACTGAGCCACCCAGTTGCCCCTAGATCCTTCATAATTTAAAAAAAAAAACTCTTCTGACACCAAAAAGTTTGAAAATTGTGAGATTTATGCATAAATTATTGGTTTACTATTATTGCTAAACCGTTTTTGTAAAATCACATTTATCAAAGTATAAGTTACATACAGTAACATTTTTTAGGTACATTCTATGAATTTTGGCAAATTCATAGCCATATAACCAACACAGTCCTTCATTCCAAAAAGATGTCAATCCTGCCCCCAACCCAGTCCCTGGCATCCACTAATTTATATTCCTGCCCGATAGTTTTTCAGAGTGTTATATAAATAAAGTTACACAAAATGTAGCTTTCTTTAGTTTGGATTTTTTTTAATAATAATTTTTTTTAGATTTTTATTTATTTATTTGACAGACAGAGATTACAAGTAGGCAGAGAGGCAGGTAGAGAGAGAGGTTGAGGGTGAGGAAGCAGGCTCCCTGCTGAGCTGAGAGCCCGATACGGGGCTCGATCCCAGGACCCTGAGGTCATGACTTGAGCCAAAGGCAGAGGCTTAACCCACTGAGCCACCCAGGTGCCCCTAGCTTGGCTTTTTTAACTTAGCATAATGTTTTTGATATTTATCTGTGCAGTTGCATTGATCAGGAGTTTTTTTTTAATTGCTGAGTAGTATTGTGTGATATGTATGGGTATACCACAATTTATCCATTCACCAGTGGACATATGACATATTCATCAGTGGACATATGACATGTTTATAGTTTTTGATAATTTTGAGTATAGTTGTTATAAACATCTATATACAAGGCTTTCATGTGGACATATGTCTTCATTTGTCTTCAAATAGCTATGTCAGATTGCTAAATCGTATGATAAGTATATGTTTAACCAAGTAAGAAACTGTGAAACCATTCCAAGGAGGCTGACTCATTTTGTATTCTCACAAGTAATGTGTAAGTACTCCAGGTGCTCCACATTTTTTCTAGCAGTTGGTATTGTGAATTTCTTCTCCTTTTCCTATTTTATTTTAGCCACTCTAATAGATGCTAGTGGTTGTTACTAAATGTTTCAAATTTTATTTCTAGTTCCCCCAAGCAAATTGTTAACTGTCTGCTAGAAGGATTCACACACTTTACATAGCTTCCAGTTACCATTAAAACACTGTGTATTATATAGAACCAACAGCATATTTTACTAATCCATCAATTAAAGTTTAAGCGAAGAGGTCTCCTGGTGATGGGGTGAAAGTATTTACCAAAAGTCTTGTGGTATCCATTTAAATCACTCTTTAACCCTCTTTACCAAGGTCCTGTACAAATCAAACTTGCCCCTACATTTTAGAAATAGTTGGCAATAGAAGAACAGCTTTCCTCTACTTCTTCTTCTTTTTTTTTTTTTTTAAGATTTATTTTAGGCAGAGTGTGCATATGTGCAGGGAAGGGGAAGGGGGAACAGAGGAAGAGAATCTCAAGCAGACTCCCTGCTGAGCAAGGAGCCTGATGCAGGGCTTGATCTCAAAACTGAGATCATGACCTGAGCCAAAATCAAGAGTTGGGTGCTTAAAGGACCATGGTACCCCAGCTTTCCTCTACTTCCTAAGTTCTTACCATCATGGAGATTTCAGAGTTCATTTACTCAAGATAGATCAAAGACCTAAGCATAAAACCTCAAGTTATACAACTCTTAGAAGAACAAATAGGCATAAATTTTTGTGACCTTGAATCAGGCAACATATTCTTAGATAAACACCAAAGGTATAAGCAACCGAAGAAAAAATAGATTTGGACATCACCAAAATTAAAATTTTTTATGTGTTAAGGGACATTATCAAAAAAGTAAAAAGACAGTCCACAAAATGTTAGAAAATATTTTCAAACCACATATCCAGTAAAGATCTAATATCCAGAATATACAAAGAACTCTTATAACTCAACAACAAAAACAATTTAAAAGTAGGCAAAGGATTTGGATTATCATTTCTCCAAAAAAGACATAGAAATGGCCAATAAGCACATGAAAAGATGCTCAACATCGCCAGCCAACAGGGAAATGCAAATTAAAACCACACTGAATCACCACTTCACACCCACTAAGGATGGCCATGAGAAAAACATAAAAAGAAAATAACAAGTGTCTGTAAAGCTATGGAAAAATTGGAACCCTCATACATTGTCTATGGGAATGTTAAATGGTGTGGCCACTGTGAAAAGGTTTGGTTGTTCGTCAAAAAGTTTAATATAGTATTACCACATGACTCAGCAATTCTACTCCTAGATATATACTCAAGATAACTGAAAACGTATTCAGACAAAAACTTTTGCACGAATATTTAAAGCAGCATTATTCATAATAGCCACAAGTCAAAACAACCTAAATGTCCAGGGTGCCTGGGTGGCTCAGTCATTAAGCATCTGCCTTTGGCTCGGGTCATGATCCCATGGTCCTGGGATGGAGCCCCACAGTGGGCTCCCTGCTTGGTGGGAAGCCTGCTTCTCCCTCCCCCACTCCCCCTGCTTGTGTTCCCTCTCTTGCTCTCTCGCTCTCTCTCTCTCTCTCTCTCTCTCTGTGTCAAATAAATACATAAAATCTTTAAAAACAAAACCACAACCGAAATGTCCATCAACTGCTCTATGGATAAAGTGTGGTATATCGATACAATAAAATAACATGGAACTATAAAAAGGAACAAAATTCTGACATATGCTACAACATGGATGAAACTTGAAGACATTGCTAAATGAAGAAGCCAGACACAAAAGAACACATGATTTCATTTATAGGAAATGTTTGCAATAGGCAAACCATACAAACAGAAAGCAGGTTAGTGACTATCAGCTGCTAGGGGAAGAGGAGAATGGGAAGTTCCTACTAATAAGTTTATGCAGCGATGAAAAAGTTCTAGAATTGGATAGTGCTGTTGGTCATACAACCTTGTAAATGTACTTAAAAATCACTAAACTTTAGGGGTGCCTGGGTGGCTCAAGTGTCTGCCTTCAGCTCCGGGTCCTGGGATTGATCCCCAAAGTTGGGCTCCTTGCTTGGCGGAGAAACAGCTTTTCCCTCTGCCTGCCATTCCCCCGGGTTGTGCTCTCTCTCTTTCTCTGTCAAGTAAATAAGTAAAAAGTCCTTTAAAAAAATCACTAAACTTTATACTTTCAAATGACAAATTACAAATTATATATCTCTTAGAGTACTTCTACTGCCAAAAAGAATAGATATATTTTTCTCTATTTATCCCTGATATAGATATAGATATAGATATAGATGTAGATATGTAGATATAACATAAGGAGACACTGATGGAAGGGAGGAGAGGAAGACAGACCAGCTAGGGACCTCAGGATCCAAGGAAGAACACAGTGGGTGAGTTCCCTGTGTGTGTATATGTGTTTTGTTTTGTCTCATATATTCTAGACTTAGACCTAAAGAAGCCAGTAGTTTATAAATGGCAATAGATGCAGCTCCAACAAAAGCTGCTCTCTCTAGCCAAAGAACAAGGAAAGGGGTAACTTAGCATGACAGGAAACTTTTAGACAATAACCACTCTACTCTAGTCAAACACCACAAAAAACACTGTGGTCCCACCCACATCTACACTATACCAAAAGCTCAGCGGGACACCTAGACTTTTTTTTTTTTTTTTAAGATTTTATATGTTTATTTGACAGGAAGAAAGAGAGAGAGAAAAAAAGAGAACATGCACAAGCAGGGAGAGCAGGAGAGGGTGAAGCAGGCTCCTCACTGAGCCGGGAGCCCAATGTGAGGACCCTGCGATCATGCCCTGAGCCAAAGGCAGATGCTTAACCAGCTGAGCCACTCAGGCACCCAGGAAGCCTAGACTTCTACCTTCCTCAGGTTGTACCAAGGCTCTTCCTCATTCCTACAACCCCCAGCTATCAGTGGAGACCACACAGAGAGCCACATGTTCACCCCCTTCTGACAATAAAATATGTAACAGAGAATACCATTATAGACCCTGATGGATAATAAGGAAATACTAACAATTCTATACACATAAATTTTATGATTTAAATGAAATGGACCAATTTCTGAAAAAACATATATTACTACAACTCACCCAATATGAAATCACTAATTTGAACAGCCCTATAACTAACAATATTAAACTTGTAATTAAAAAACTTCCCCCCCTCAAAAATTTCCAGGTCCAGATGGTTTCACTCTGGAATTCTACCAAACATTACAGAATTAATACCGGTTATATATAATCTCTTCCAGAAGATGGAAGAGAAGGGACCATATTCCAATTCATTTTATGAAGCTAGTATTACCCTGATACCAAAACCAGACAAAGGCAGTACAAAAAAGAAATTTACAAATATCCCTCATAACTACAGAGGCAAATAAATACCTTTAATTAAATATTAGCAAATAGAATTCAACACTGTATAAAAGGAATTATACATCCTTACCAGATAGGGTTTATTCCAGGAATGCAAGTCTGTTTTAATGTTTGAAAATCAATCAATATTATCCACTAAATTAAAAGGCTAAAGAAAAAAAAAATCACATGATTATATCAATTGATATAGAAAAAGCATTTGACACAATTCAACACCCATTCATTATCAAAACTCTCCCAGAAAACTAGAAATAGAGGGGAACCCCTCAACTTGATGAGGTACTTATAAAATACCCACATCTAACACTATACTTTATAGTGAAAAAATGAAACTTTTCTCCCTAAAACAGAAAACAAGGCAAAAATATCCACTCTTACCACTCTATTCAGCATAGCATGGGAAGTTCTAGCCAGTACAGTAAGCAAATGAAGGAAATAAAAGGCATATAAATGAGAAAGGAATAAATTTTCCCTAGCTTCAGATGACATGATTTTCTACATAGAAAATTCCAAGGAATCTACCAAAACAAAACCAAACAAAACTTTCCTAGAACTAATAAGTGAGTTTAGTAAATTACAGGATACAAGATAAACACAGTGTATTTTTATATGTTATCAATAAACATTTGGGCATTGAAATTTAAAATGTAATACTACTTATATTTGCTCAAAATACAAATTAAATACTTCAGTGTAAGTCTAACAAAATATGTATAGGAACTATATGCAGAAAACCACAGAATGCTGATGAAAGAAGTCAAAGAAGATCTAAGTAAATGGAAAGACACTGTATTCATGGATTGGAAGAATTAGTGTAGTAAAGATGTCAATTCTTCATGAACTGATATATAGGTTTCACTCAATTCCTATCAAAGTCCCAACATTTTCTGTAACATTGACAAGTTTACTCTAAAATCTATTTGGAAACAGAGGAATTATAATAATTAAGATGATTTTTTCTTCTTTTTTTTTTTCCTATGCTCTATGTGGGACTTGACCTCAAGACCTTGGGATCAAGAGTCACATGATTTACCAACTGAGCCTGCCAGGCACCCCAACACAAGTTTTTTTCTTTTTTTCTTTTTAAGTAGGATCCACATCCAGCATGGAGCCCAATGCAGGGCTTGAACTCACGACCCTGAGATCAAGACCTGAGCTGAGATCAAGAGTTAGGCGCTTAACTGACTGAGCAACCCAGGAACCCCACCCCAACATAATTTTTAAAAAGAAAAATAAAGTGGGAGGACTCAAAATACCTAATTTATTTTATAGCTTCAGTGATCAAGACTGTGTGGTATTGGAGGATGTCTAGACATACAGGCTGATAGAACAGAGCAGAACATCCAGGAATTGGCCCACATAAATAGACTCAACTGATTTTTGACAAAGGTGCAAAAGCCATAATGGAGAAAGTGTTGCCTTTTCAATGGATGGTACTATAGCAAATTGGACATTCATAGAGAAGAAAAAAAACTCCACCAAACCCACAATATTTATATAGCAAATAATTTCATATGGATTCACAGTTTAAAAATTAAGTGGAAAACCATAAAACCCTTACAAAAAAAAATAGGAGCAAATCTTTTTGAGTTTTAGGACCAAAGAGTTCTTAGACTTGATGTCAAAAGATTGATCCATGGAAAGAAAAGTTGGCTAATTGACTTTTATCAAAATTGAAAACTTTATTCTGCAGAAGATTGTTAAGAGGTTGGAAAAGACAAGCTGGAAACAGAAAATATCTGGAAACCACATATCTGACAAAGGACTAGTATCTAATACATATTAAGAAATCTCCAAACTCAACTGCAAAAAAAAATTCAATTAGAAAACAGGCAAAAGAAACGAACAGACATTTCACCAAAAAGGATATATAGATGGCAAATAAGCACATGAAAAAGTGTTCACATCATTAGCCATTAAGGATGTGCAAACCTCAATGAGACATCACCACACACCTGTCTGAAGAGCTAAAATGAAAGATGGTGGCAACACAATCTTTGGCAACACCAAATGTTGGCTAGGCTGCAAAGAAACTGGATCATTCATATATGATTGATGGGAATGTAAAATGGTATAGCCACTCTGGACAAACTTGGAGTTTCTTGAAAAACTAAACATAGATTCACCACATGACCCAGTAATTGTGCAGCTAGGTATTTATCCCAGAGAAATTTAAACTTATGTTCACACAAAAACTATACATTAATTTTCATAGCAGCTTTATTTGTAATAGACAAAAACCTGAAGCAACCCAGATGTTCTTCATTGGGTGAATGTTCATGAACTCTGTACATCCATACCACCGCAATAAAAAGGAGTGAATTATTAATACACACAACTTAGAGGGCTCTCCAGAAAATTACGGTGAGTGAAAAAAAGCCATCCCAAAGTTTACGTACTGTATGCTTCCATTTATATGAAGTTCTTGAAATGATAAGATTCTAGAAATAGACAACACATTAGCATTTGCCAGGGGTTATGGAGGGAGTCAGGGCTAGAATGAACTAGGTGTGGCCAAAGTGCAACATCATGGGTATTCATGGTGATGGAAATGCTTTTTTCACTGTATCACTGTCAATATCCTAGGTGTGATACTGTGGGATAGTTTTGCAAAATGTAATTATTGGGGGAAATTGGGGAAAAGATGCACAGCATCTCTAAGTACTATTTCTTGTAGTTATGTATGAATTCACAGTTATCTCAAAATAAAACCTCTACCTTAGAAAAATTGCCTTCAACCTCAGTGAATTCACTGTCCTTCAATATACCTGGCTAGTTTCACCTTCATTTGGCTCCACCTCCTAACTCCAGCCACCTCCTTCCCAACAGATAACCACCACCAACAACCAACATTTACGGGGCATTTGTTCTGTGACACCTTTGTGTACTATATGCAGTAAGAACTTTATATGTCTTAACTCATTTAGTCTTCATAACAGACAACTTTGAATTTTATTATTCATAGGAAATAGCAGCCTCAGACATCACTCTCTCTAGTTCATCCTCAATCATCCATTCCTTTTTTTCATCTTTTAATAGTGAAAAATATCCATTCTCCAGGTTAAGGGCAATCCTTTCACTTACGGATCCTGTCCTCTCAGGCTCCTAACTCCTCACTTACGGATCCTGTCCTCTCAGGCTCCTAACTCCTTCCAAGATCCTTCTTGTATTTTATTTATTTTTAAGATTTTTAATTTTAGGGAGCAAGCGCGTGCGCACTGGCGCCCGGAGGCGAGAGAGGAGAGAGGGAGAGACTACAGCCCAAGGGGGGTGTATCTTGGGGCTTGGGGCTGCATCTCACCGCCCTGAAACCAAGGCCTGGGCAGAAACCAACAGTTCCACGCCTAAGGGACTGAACCACCCGGCGCCCCTCTCCTTCTTATATTCCAAACGCCTGCCTTCCTGTTAGAGTCAACCATTCTCACTTCTCTTCACAACCACGTCCTTAAGAATTGCTCACACTGACTCTAATTCCTAAACTTCCATTCATTTCATAGCCCACTACCACCTGGTTTCTGCTTCTACTCTATGAAAAGCTGAGCTCTTTGCAGCATTTGACGCACCATATCCCTTCATTTAAACTCTTGAGGCTTCTCTGACATCACCACCCTGTGAGTGTTGAGGTAAGTGACACAGGGGACCTAAAAAGAGGAAAACGAATGTGAAACAAAGTAGGGCATGCGAATGGCCAAGGAGGGAAAGGTGAGTGGCGACTGTTACTTTTTGAGAGGGGCCTCGTGAGACCGGAGACAGAAAAGGCCACACCAAGCATTAACACCAAGTGACCGTGACTTTTACCCTCGCTGTCACCTTATTTCTTCGCCATTCCTTTGAGGGCCTGCGGGTACTCAAGAAAGCGAGAGGGTTTGGGCCCTGTGCCAGGCGGTGGGGGCCAGTCCCGTAGCTTCGAGAAGGGAGGACACTGCCGGTGCTGCGGACCCGGCCGGGAGAGCAGAGGATGACGCTCCGCGGTCGCCGGCGGAACCTTTGCGCGGAGCCGCGGTTGCAGCTCGGCCCGAGGCAGCAGGGCTGAGGACACGGCGCACAGGCGTGGCAGCGCTTCCGGCCCCGGTCCCAGCTCTAGAGATCTGCTCAAGTGCCTGGACGCCGCTGGAGGAATCGTTGGTCGACTCCGGGGCAGGCCGCGGCCGCTGCGGGTCTCTGAGGAGCCCGAGACCGGCGCGGTATACCCTGGAGGCGGGTCGGAGGCTGGCCGGAGACTCCGCCCGTCGCTGGAGCTGGAAGGAAAGCAGAGTCTGGGCTAGGTGTGCCCTTCGCTTCCTGCCTCCCCAGGCCGGCCCCAGCCAGTGATGCTGGAAAAGGGGAGGGGTGGGGTGGGGTCGGGGAGCAGTGGGGGGAGTTGCAGGTTAAATGGATTTCTCTGCAGATTCAGTGTTGTTAAATCCTGCGAATTCACACTTTAAAAAAAAAATGAAGAAATTAAGGCTTAAGGAACTAGAAAGTCGCCTGCAACAAGTGGATGGATTCGAAAAGCCCAAGCTACTTCTAGAACAGTATCCAACCAGGCCGCATATTGCAGGTAGGGCGGCAGGTGACCATGTCTTTGCTTCCCGGGTTAGTCCTATCTGCTTACTCCGTAATGAAAATAGAACAGTTATTGAATACAAAGAACGTCTAGAGGAATTCTGCCCTGAGATTACATATCACGTTAGAGAGAACTTCCCTGACATGCAGCTAAATCCAGCAACACCCGCCCCCCCCCCCGCCAAAATTTCATTGTTTCACTGCTTGGTTTTCTGCATACCTCTTAATACTTTAAGACGTCACTTTAATGTGTTTGCTTCTCTAATTACACTTATAAACTCCTTGAGGGTAAAGAATTTGTCGGTCATGTTCACACAATTCCGTGTCTAGAAGAGTTCCTGCTACTAGTTCAGAGCTCAGTACACGTTTGCAAAGTAAGGATCAATTTTCTATTGCAACGAATTGCAAATGCAAGGATTCCTGTGTTATACTTGCCCTAGAATGAGTACTAGAGTTGGTAGCCAAAGGACTGTATTTAACAAATCCAGAATAGGTGCTATAAAAAGAGGATGCGTTTCAGTTTTTAATGATCCAAGAGTCATCAGTGTTGCTTGATCCAAGAGATTGATACTGTGAGTACAGCAGACAACAAAGGAAAAACCATATTTAATAAACATATTGTCAAAGTCATTGAGGAGTCTTGGGAAAATTAATTTGGGAATCCCTCCCAGCTTCAACATTAGTTCTGTTTCTCAGCAGCCAATGAAAGTATATATCTGCACTTACCACCAACATATTGTCATAATTCCAACCAAAAACTGGCACAAAACTGTGTCTGGTTTAAGACCTGTTTTCTCAATTTAGATGATTTCTTTAGTGTATTCTGACTGTAGGGTTTCTTAGTGAAGTCTAATGTTTTAAAAAATCCGTTGTTCATACCCAGGGTATAACATGCATATGAACGTTCTAATTCTTTAAGATACCAGCTTCAAAGTCACCAACACTTGTAGCAGTAATTGGGATAGTAGTCAGACTGAGATATCCCTCTAACTGTGTGAATTTTTTTTTTAAGATTTTATTTTTAAGTAATCTCTACACTCAATGTGAACTCATAACCTTGAGATGGAGAGTCGCATGCTTCACCAGCTGATCCAGCAAAGCACGCCTAATTGTGTTTTTGATAAAACTTCTAGTGCTAAGGCATCATGCTGGCCAGTAGTTCTTGCTGGTTCACATATCCACAGGGAGAGATCAGTAGTTTTATTCATGCTTAACCTTTAGTATATATCCCAGACCTTTGTGTATTTGGAAGAACCCTTTCTGATCAGCTCCTGCTCTACTCCTCAGTTCTCTTACCAGTTCTCATTAGATTATGAATATATGTGTCTAAAGGCTGTATTGTGGATATAGGACTTTTCCCATTCTAGCTTGCACTTAGGGTACCTGTATTCTGGTGACAAACTTGTCAAAAAATTCTGGACCGTTTTAATGTTAATGCTTATTCAATATTAGTGATTTCCAGACTTACAGATTTCAAAACAGTTTTGGGAGACTGATACAGGGTTGCCAAGTTTATATTTTGACAAGGAAAGATAATTTTAAAACCTGTTTCTCTCACCATCCTTGCAAAAATATTTCAACATCAAAGAAAGAACTGATGTATGGGGGGGCAGTGTTTTGAACAGGCTGAGGAAAAAACATTTTAGCCTTATTTTTCTCATTTTATTTCAAAATTTTGTCATTTTTTGCATTGTCACCAGAGTAGTTTTTGGGAACCACTGGCATGTGTTAATGTTCTTGTGGTGCCTCTTACTACATAACAAGATATACCTCATTTTTTTTAATAATCTGGAACACCATTTGGGGGAGGAATAATACAAGAAATTGCATTGTTATTTACATGAATTGGATTTGGGTCATCAACTTACTCTTATTCCCTAATATGTTTTTTGATCTTTTAGCATGTATGCTCTATACAATCCATAATACATATGATGACATTGAAAATAAAGTGGTTGCAGATCTAGGATGTGGTTGTGGCGTTCTTAGCATCGGAACTGCAATGTTAGGAGCAGGGTAGGTGATCCTATATGTAACATTTGGGTATAGGGTGGTCTGAATAAGAAACATAAATAGAATTAACTGAATTAGATTTATGGGACTCTATAGTATGAGATGAGGGGAGCAAGAATATGATACTGAGTACACTTTGAGCAGAACGGTAAAACAAAAAAATATGGTTTTCATTTTGTTATTGTTTTGGGAGATATAAATAGTCATTCTTTATGTGTGCTCTGTATTTATAGGTTGTGTGTTGGATTTGACATAGATGAAGATGCGTTGGAAATATTTAATAGGAATGTGGAGGAGTTTGAGTTAACAAATGTTGACATAGTTCAATGTGATGTGTGCTCATTATCTAACAGAATGTCCAAATCGTTTGATACAGTAATTATGAATCCTCCCTTTGGGACCAAAAATAATAAAGGTTAGTAAAAAGACTCAAGTGTACTGATACATGTGTAGAAAAGCAAGTTTTAAAAGTCATTTTCTTATTGTTTGGGTTAAATGATTTTATCACTGTTCATTAAATAAACCATCTCTTACCCATGTAATTACAACAATTTCAGTTTGTTTAATGTATGTCTAGGAAATTGAATTTTGAATTTTTCAATCTTTTTCTATTCTTAACAGGGACAGTTGAGTAAACAGCTTTTTTAATTAATTTACTATTTATATTTTGCTTTCAAGAATGATTTACCTAACCCTTATAATTCTGTAAAGGATTTTATACTTTTAGAACCTCATTTTAATGCCTTAACACACCAAGAGTTTCAATATATGTTCATGAGTAACAGTGACTGACGGTGGCTATTTATCCTGTGTATGTTATAGGCAAGGAGGATAGAAAGCCTGTGAGAAAAGAAGAAAAGACATGAAGTTTATTTTTTTAAGATTTTATTTATTTATTTGAGGGGGTGGGGGAGGGGCAGAGAGAGAGACAGACTCCCTGCTGAGCAGGGAGTTGGCCTCCCACTCAAGCCCTAGACCCAGGGGTCATGACCTGAGCCAAAGGGAGAAGCTTAACTGACTAAGCCACCCAGGCACCAAGAAGCCATGAATAAAGAGTTCTCCCTCCAGCCCCTGTCTGATTCTGATTACTACTGTACCTGTTTTCTCTTCTCCCTTGAGTTGTTAATTTGAAACATTAAAATTTTTACTTTAGCCTTATTTAAAGAAGATAGTATAATTCTGGTTTTATTCTGTCAACCTTAAAAGATATATATTTTGCTTTTTAAAAAAATTCATTTATTTGAGATAGATCATGAGCTGGGGGAGGGAGGGCAGAGGGAGAGGGAGAAGCAGGTTCCCGGCTGAGCAGGGAGCCCAATTCAATGACCTGAGCCCAAGGCAGATGCTTAACTGACTGAGCCACCCAGGCACTCCAATATTTTACTTTTTTGTATCTTGTCTTTTTGCAGGAAGAATCTGAAGTGTCTATTTTGGAATTTGGGGAAAGAGTTTTTAAATACCTGGTATTCTTTTAACCTTTTGTTTTGGTAACAGGTATATAAAGTAAATGAGTTTTTTCTACTCTTAACAGGGACAGATATGGCATTTCTGAAGACTGCTTTGGAAATGGCAAGAACAGCAGTATACTCTTTACACAAATCCTCCACTAGAGATGTAAGTTCAAATCATCATGGTATTGCTACTTCAAAATTCCTGACAGTGTTTTAAGGATTTGCTGTGACTACTAATTACCAGGGTATCTCTTTCTCCTGAACTTTTTAAACATCATGGCACTTCAAAACAATTTTCCCTTTAACTAGCTAGCATTTGTGATTTGTTTTCTTCTAGCCTATATAACTTCTTTTGCCAAAGATTTGCTCAGGCAGGAACCTTTACCAGGAGAGACTATAGTTCAGTAGAGAAGTGTGGTATAGCTAAGATTACAGTATGTCCTAGTTTGCCTAACTCCTGTTAGTCCCATTGTCCCTTTGAGGCTTTGTGTGCATTAAGGGAAGCAGTAAGACCTAATTTTAAGGACTGAAGCTAAACTGATCTGAGTTCAGAACCTCCCTTTTCCATTATTCTTGCCAGCAATATAACATATGGGGTTATAGAAGGTTTAGTCCAGAAAATTGGGTATATTTTTTGTCAACACAACAGTGATTGAGGACACAAGACTATAGAGCCAGACTGCTTAGTTTGAAATCCAAACTACCACTTCCCTGTGTTATCTTGGTCAAGGTATTTGAATTCAGCTTCATCACCTATACTGTACTCACCTATACTCTTATAATTGTAATGGCTTGGTTTCTTATTTTCAAAATACTACCTATCCAGTTGGAATGTTTTTAAGAATCTAAATTCTAATGAATTTTTAAAAGCTTAAAAATTTAATATGAATATTAGCAAAAAATTCTCAATAATTATTTTAAAAACCAGTTCACATTAACATGTTGTTATCTTCAGCATATTCAAAAGAAAGCTACAGAATGGAAAATCAAGATAGATATTATTGCAGGTAAGACAATTTTTAAGTTTCTCACAAAATACATCTAAACCATAATTACTTAAGGTCAATAATTCATTAGCCCAACCAGAATTTTGGGTGCCAAGAAAAGGTGCTGTAGAACATGTTTTTGGGGGCACCTGGGTGGCTCAGTCAGTTAAGTAGCTGCCTTTGGCTCAGGTCATGATCCCAGATTCCTAGAGTCCAGCCCCATGTGGGACTCCCCTGCTCAGGGGGAATCTGCTCCCTCTCTCCCCAGCTTATGTGCTCTCTCTCTCTCTCAAGTAAATAAAATCTTAAAAAACAAAAAAACATTTTCAGTTTGACAAAATGTGAGGGGTTGGTAATGGGTTGGAAATGAAGTAAAGACAGGGATATCAATGTTTGCCGAAGACTGTCCCAATTTATGCATTTTGCTGAAAATTCCTAATAGTGCCCAACTATTTGGTCACTCCAGACATAGAACAGTATTTAGCATCATAGTGATAAAAGAGCATGGGCTTGGAGTGGGTCAGACCTGTTTGAAATCCACTCATGGAAAATACCAACAGATCATGCCTGATTATCTTTCCATTTCAATTTTCTAATTGTCCCTGGAGTCAGAGAACATGAAGCTTTTTTCTTTTAGTGGGGGACAGGGTATAATCATCCACACTGTAAGTAAATGTTTGATACATTTTTATTAGCAAATTGGGTAATATTCACAAACATCAAAATGGGGTAAACATGTAACTAGAAACTAATAATCCAAATACTTCTGAAGGCTGAAATAAGTACAGTAAGGGGGAAATATTCTTTACTTGATAATTAACTGACTAGGATCACCACTGTGGTATTAACCATATAACTAGTCCTATTCATAATTAGTAATGTAACGTGGAAAAGTCTGCCAGTCCTCCTATTTACCCAGTATTGTCATTCCTAACCTAGTTTAAGGTATTATAACATGCAACTTGGAATACCTTAGAACAACTCCAAATATACCAAGCCAGTACCTTGCTATTCCAAATGTCCTCAGACCAACAGTATTCACATCCCTTGGGAGGGGGAGACTTGCCTTTCAGCTCCAGCCAGACTTACTGAATTATAATACACATTTTAAGATTTATTTGAAGGTGATTTGATTACACATGAAAATTTGAGAGCTGTAACCTACGGAGAATTTGTGTTGCAAAATATGAAGGTCAGGCAGTCTACAGCCACCCCTCTAAAACTGATGAGTAAATTTGGAGAACCTACATTAATTCTTAGAATAAGAAAATTGTATTTTCACTTGAGAGCTTAATAGAAAAATAATTAGCTACTTACTACCAATATTAAAATCTGGACAAGAAATTTTAAAAATAAGCATGGCTGTTATGATTGCTAGCTATAGATTATTAGGAAATTAGAAAGATACCATCATCTTCTGTCCAATTTTTATCTTTTCAAATCCTTCCCTATAACCTCTTTTGGCATAAATGACCAAAACACCAGAAATGCCAACCTTAGTTAGCCATGGCTAATCTTGGAAATGTATCAAATCTCAGTCTTTGGATAAGTTAAAGTGATAGGTCTGAAGTGTTTTTCTTACCAGGGTTAAGTACTTCCTTAATTTTGTTTTAATTTACATGTGTCTGTACGTATGTCAGGGACAGCAAGTGAATTTTATTCTTAGATGGCTTTTGTTTTATAGAGCTGCGATATGACCTGCCAGCATCATACAAATTTCATAAAAAGAAATCAGTAAGTTTCTTGATTCTGGCTTATCTACATTCAGTACTGAAGAACTTTTCAGTAAGTAATTATTTCCAATGTTATCAAGTTGCCTGAGTAAATACACGAAGCTAGTATAGGAGACAGGATAATTATCAATGGGATTTAACAGCCAATATTCTGGTTTAAGATATTCTTTCTCAAATGCTTTAGGCACAAAAATAAAAAACTAATTTTTTGCTCTTTTTTATATAGTACATATTTTATTAGTTTGTACTAATACATTTTCATATTACAAAGGCAATTTAGTGGAAGTCTTTTGATATTTGAATCATTTGAAATAACACAAACAGAACTATACATTAAAAAAAAATCTTCATCCAGATAACAAAAAGACAAGTTAAAAACAAAAAATTTTCCTTTCTTACAGGTTGATATTGAAGTGGATCTAATTCGGTTTTCTTTTTAAAAGCCTCTAAAGACAAAAGCAGCTTAAAACCTAATTAAGATGAATAAAAAATTTTTTTACTAAACTACTGGTCTCCAGCACCATTTTCTGTTTTCTGTTGTTTTGGTGTAGGTTCTTCTTCTTTGTCTGTTTCTTCTCTTGCTCTTTTTACTGGTCCTATACAATAACAGAATTTTTGTCAAGTTCACTATATAAGCATTACTCTATTAATATTGATCATAAGAACAAAAATAATTCTGTTTAAAAAGCAACAACTTCCTAGGGCACCTGGGTGGCTCAGTGTCTGCCTTAGGCTCAGGTCATGATCCTAGGCTCCCTCTGCCTCTGCCCATCCCCCCACTCATGCTTCCTCTTTTTCTAATTTTTTTTTTTTTTAAGATTTCATTTATTTATTTGTCAGAGAGAGTGAGCACAGGCAGACAGAGTGGCAGGCAGAGGGAGAAGCAGGCTCCCTGCTGAGCAAGGAGCCCAATGTGGGACTCCATCCCAGGACGCTGGGTTCATGACCTGAGCCGAAGGTAGATGCTCAACCAACTGAGCCACCCAGGCATCCCCTAATATTTTTTTTTTTAAAGCAACAACTTCCCAACACCAATGAGAAGGATTTTCTTAGTACAGATCTTCTGCTCTCTAAACTTAACCTTCCAAATATCTTTGTTTCCCACTTGTAAAACAGGATGACTTGTGTAAATCATAGTCCAAGAATCACTTATACAGAAGGTGAAAAACCACACTGCTGTTCTTTCCCAAATAATTTCTCATGAAAGTACCAAAGGACTTAGAAAAACTTACCAGATGCACCATTTTGATCATGTTCATCATCACTATCAAATTTAGTTTTCTTGCCCTGAAACTGTACTTTTCCTTTAGCAGACCCAGTCTGGGCAGCTTTATTTCCCTTTCCTTTTCCTTTAAATCTGCGACCTATAGAAACATAATTGAGAAATCCATAAAAAATGTTTTAAATTTGTCACTGCCTCTGAACAAGCAAATGAGTTAAAATAACCAATGGTCAAAGACAAATCAGAACTAATGACCTTTTGATTTCCATTTGTTTAGAGACTCTTGTTGATCTTCTATGATTTTTTTCAGTGCTTCCTTTTCCACATCTCCTTCTAGTACTTCCCACGTCACTTCTTTGTTCCTTAATTGTAGGTTACCATTATTTGCGTCTTTGGCTTTATCCAGTGCTTCCTTAGCTTTTTCTTTAAAAAGAATTATCCCCTATACCAAAGACAGACAATGAAAGCCACACCCTTCAGGTTTTTTTTAGTTCCATAGTTAATTCCTTCACTGAAAAACTTTTCCTACCCTGCAAATCTTCTCTGCAATTATCAATTTCAACGAATTATAACTGAACTTCAGGAAGCTAACACAAAATTTGCAGCCACTAATACCAACAGTTATTCACAGCATAGCTCAGAAAAGATCAGACATTTACATCCAGTGATGGCAATAACAAAATGGAAAGTAAATGACCAAGTAAAAACTAAACACATGAATAAAAAAAAATTGCTTTGTTTCTACTAATGCTGTCTTCTAAAAGTTAAGTTTCTTTGGAGTTTTAAACAATGCTAAAAAGCATATGAACGTTTCCAAACCTCTTTTGCTCCTCTCACAAAGTCTATCCATTTTATTTCACCATGACTTGAGAAAAGGATGTGCAAATCTTCTCTACAGGTCTGATCATCTAAGTCTCCTGAAAATTTCAGCAAGCAGCCAATCTTTTCTTCTAGAGATTTCTATAAAAACATACAAAGCAATAAAAAAGTTTCTTAAAAACAACCACAAAAAAACAGAAATGGCTTATACCACTCTATACCTAATACATGCAAAAAGCTAGAATCTAAAATGCTATTTTAAAGTAGTTTAACAGTTAGTGCATTTTCCCTTGTCATTCCTTGTTCTACGATGGCTTCTGATTTTAACTTAATTTCTTCAACAAGTAGTATTTACTTAAGCTATAATGTATTAGTTATTATGTACACCTCGTTCCTAAGTTATTTCTCTGGAGAGGTAATGAGTTTGGGCAATACTATTGTGCTATGACTTTAGAACAGTGACAACTAGAGACCTGCTCACATATTTGCTTCAAAAAGTCCTGCTTTTTATTCTCATAAATTTTGAAACATAGCTTTAGATACCAATAATATATACTTACCATTTCAGCATTTTCTGCTAACTTTTGTTTTTCTTCTTGCTCTCTATAAAAGAAATGTTAGAATGTTTCCATTTATTGTTATGAGAAAATTAAATCCTGATAGTTAACCTTGATCATGAGCACACACTGCTCAATAACCAAAGCCAGTCATTACATTTTCTGATTGCTCATGGGTAGAGTGCAACACAATGTGCTCCCAGATTATCAAGGCAGCTTAAGATCTTAATGTTTCACTACCAAAAGAAAAGCCTACTGCTACTCATTTCAGAACGCATCATCAAGCTCCACTTCCCAGAACCACCAACTCTATCCCTGTTAAAACTTGGAGGAATTAAAATGACTGGCTCAACGTACTTACTGTTTAGCTCGTAATTTCGCTTCCACTTTATTTTGCTTTCTTTCTTCATTTTTTTTTGCAAAATAATCTTCCCTAAAGAACACAAAATACAGGAGCTGAGTTCATGAGAACAAAAATAAGACTGCAAATTACTCTGAATGATTTAAACATAGGAAGGAATATTACACTTTCTAGCAACATAATTACCTAAAAATTCAAAAGATGCCAAGGAAGTTATTTAGTAACAGCCTTACTAAAAAAGATTTCACATTTCATAAAATGTACACCTCTTAAAAGCGTACACCTCAATGGTTTTTAATATATTCAGAATGGCACAACCATCACTACTATCTAATTTTGGAACAAAAAGAAACCTGATGTCTATACCAATCTCACTGATTTTTATCATTCATGTATAGGAAAAAAAAGTTAACCAGGATTTATATAAATAACTTCTCATAGAATTTTCTAGTGTTACTTTCACAAAAGGAGAAAATTCTACAATCTCTAAAACCCAAGAATAAAAGCAATTATGAAAATCACATTAAAAATATTTTTGAGGGTTAACATTAATTACATGATTCATCACAGTACATCTCTAAATCCATTAGGTTTAGTAAATGGCACTTAAAAGATTACATAATGTGAAAGTAGGGGACAACAGCCTAACTTTATCATAAAAATGCTCTGGTTTGTTCTAACTTTTGACACACACATATAAAAGAATGTGGTCCAAATCTGTATTAAATAATCCTATCTATTAAACAAATACAGGTATATACAGACTATGAGAAATAAGAACAGACTATAGGTCAGACAGGGATTGATTCTCTGACGACACAGAAGCCCAAATTTTACTATCTTAGCTTGATTATATGTTTAGATGCAAAACAAAACAAAAAAAAACAAAACCCAAAACTTAACCTTTATTAACTGTTAACATAAAAAGGTATTAAAAAAAACACTTCCTGGGGCACCTGGGTGGCTCAGTGGGTTAAAGCCGCTGCCTTCGGCTCAGGTCATGATCCCAGGGTCCTGGGATCAAGCCCTGCATTAGGCTCCCTGCTCAGCGGAATGCCTGCTTCTCCCTCTCCCCCTACTTGTATTCCCTCTTACTGTGTCTCTCTCTGTCAAATAAATAAATAAATAAAATCTTTAAAAACAAAACAAAACCAAAAAACCCCCTTCCTTAAGGTCTCAAAGGACTAGGAGTTTCCACTGGGCAAATTTCAAATGTTTATCAAAGAATGCCCAAGGATACTAAAAGTACTGTCCTTACAGGGGTTGCTATTCCATATTCTGTATCCCAGTGTGTCAATTCCATGTAACTAAGTGGCCAAAAGAAACATTGGCATAAAGACTTACTTGAAAAGTATTAGCAGGTCTGTGTCTTTATACTTCTGGCCAGGGGTGTCAACAAACTTCTTAGCAGATTCAATACTATCAAATACAGCAAAAATTGATCCCTATTAAAAGGGGGAAGAAAACGCTTTTAATAAATGTCCCATATATTTTTCAACTAGAAAAAGCTGTAACATCATACAGAAAATTCTAACATCCTACAACCATACCTTAAATGCTTTGTGTAATGTTCTTCTCATCTGAATATTTAGTACTTGACCTTTATCTTCTAACCATTCTTTTATGTCATCAAGGGTTGCATCAGTTGGGAACCCTTTCTGTGAAGAGTAGAAAGAAATGTACAAATGCCTTCTCAGATAAATAATTTTATCAAATTCTGATTCATTTTGTCTTGAAACCAAACCAGGATATATGCATCTATCTATATCTACCTCTCTCCGTCTCTTAAGTGTTTAGTGCAATAAAAGTGACTTCCTTGGAACTTGCTTCAAAGTAATCTACTTTGGTCAGTTAGACATCCACCTTTGGCTCAGGTGATGACCCTTGGGGTCCAGGGAATCTTTACCTCTGCCCCTCCCCCTGTTTCCCTCTCTTTCTCATTCTCTCTCAAATAAATAAATAAAATCTTCAAAATAACCCACTTGGGGTGGAGATAAAACGAGATCAATCATGTATTAACTGCTGAAGTTGGATAATGGTACATTATATAGTCAGTCTACCTTTATACGCTTTAAATTTTCCTGAATAAGAAAAAATCTACTTAAAAAATTGATTTGCTAAAGAAAATTACTATCAAGTTTAGCCATTGACAAATAAAAAGCTGATAGGCACTGGGTGCTTAAAATATGCCCAAGATTTTATATAATGTTATATTGGTTTTTCACTAATTCTCACAAAAGTTCTAGAAAGTAATCCCCATTTATGAAGAGAAGATTAGACAGGTTAAGAGCACTGCCCAAGAACACACAGTAAGTGGTAAACCTATGATTCTTGAGTCCTTATTCTTATCCATTCTACTGTTTTTTTTCTAAGTAAGATACTCAAGATATAATTAAACATGTTAAAGGCCCACTTACAATATAAACAGATCTGTTTTTTACATCATTCTTATATTCATCAGTCACTTCAGGGAGGGGTTTGCTTGGAGATCTTCTGATTTTAGTTTTATCTTCACTTATTTCCATGAGTTCAGCCTTTGATTTACTCAGTGCTTCTACTATCACATTAAAGTCTGTTGTTAGACGGTTTAACCTGAAAAATATATATAAAAGCATTGTAAAACTTAGTGATAGTACTTGTTTACAGAAAAATCTAAAGTTGTTTTTTTTTTTTTAATCTAAAGATGACTTTATAAAGACTTTTACTGGGGTGCCCCGATGGCTCAGTTGGTTAAGCATCTGACTCTTGATCTCAGCTCCAGTCCTGAAATCAGGGTTGTGAGTTCAAGCACTGTGTTGGCTCCATACTGGGCATGGAGCCGACTTAAAAAATAATAATAAATAAAATAATAATAAAAAAGGTTTTTACCTATTGAACTTTATCATTATCTCCAAAGGGACCCAGCCTTCATCCAGTTTGATCTGTTCCTTTAAAAATTTGTCTCGTGGCAAATTGAAGTCACCAAAATAATACTGCAAGATAATAACATTATATTTCAGAGCACTGTACAATACTAACTCCAATCCTAGAGTTTTTAATTGCCATTACATCACCATGTTCTATTCCTTAAAAAATACAACCAATAAACATTTTCTCCTAAGTACATGATAGTGAAACATTTATAATACAAATTAGCAGAAAGGTCAAACTAAAAATTGATTACTGAAACAACATAATTAGCAGATAATGTCAATAGACTATCAAGTCTTAAATAAAACAAAAACATAGTTAAGGATTTAGTATGTGAGAAGCCTCTTGTTCAAACCAGTGTGTAAAGAACAGACTGTTAAATAAAAAGAACTGGAATACACTGATTAATTATGCTAATTTTTACAAATTAAAAAACAGGTGAGCGTTTATCTAATTTAAGCATAAAGGCACTCACTCAGTATAAAAGCAAAGAAGACAAAAACAAAAAAACTATACATGAAAAGATTCAGGTGTGACTATTTGGAATGCCAAAGGTTACATAAAAAGTAAAAGACATAACGAAGTTTGTTAACAATTTTTTTTTAAGATTTTAATTATTTATTTGACAGAGAGAGAGAGAGATCGATCACAAGTAGGCAGAGAAGAAGCAGGCAGAGAGAGAGGGGGAAGCAGGCTCCCCACTGAGCAGACAACCCAATGTGGGGCTCAATCCCAGTACCCCGAGATCATGACCTAAGCTGAAGGCAGAGGCTTAACCCACTGAGCCACCCAGGTGCCCCTTGTTAACAATTCTTATAAATCAAGGGAGAAGGAAAAAAACCCTGAAAACCCTAATAATGGATAAAGGACATTTAAAAAAATTACTAAAAATAAGAATGTAATATAAATATATAAAAGTTCAACTTCATTATTAATCAAAGAAATGCAACAAAGCAATGAAATACCACTTCCACCTAACAAACTGGCAAAAATTCCAAAAACAAGAACACCTAGTATTGGCCTGAACACAGAGAAATTGGTCATGCAGGTGGAGATGTAAACTGGCAATCAGTATCAAAGGTTTTTAAAATGTGCATACCCCTTGAGTTGGTACATCTTTTTCTAAGGAAATTTTCTCTTAAATCAGTACACATGTTTACTAAGTTTTATATATAAAGATATTCATCATGAATTGGACAGCTCACGCAGCAGAATGAAACTGGACCATTTTCTTACACTATACACAAAAATAGACTAAAAATGGATGAAAGACCTAAAGTGAGACAGGAATCCATCAAAATCCTAGAGAACACAAGCAGCAACCTCTGTGAGTTCGGCTGTAGCAAGAGACTTGTTTCCAAAGGCAAGGGAAATTAAGGCAAAAATGAACATTTGGACTTCATCAAGATAAAAAGCTTTTGCACAGCAAAGGGAACAGTCCACAAAACCAAAAGATAAATCAACAGAATGGGAGAAGATATTTGCAAATGTCTTATCAGATATAGGGCTCGTATCCAAAATCTATAAAGAACTTATCAAACTCAACACCTCAAAAACAAACAATCCAATCAAGAAATAGGCAGAAGAAGACATGAACAGACATTTCTCCAAAGAAGACATAAAAATGGCCAAAAGACACAAAAAGGTGCTCAACATCACTTAGCATCAGGGAAATACAAATCGAAGCCACAATGAGTTACCAAATCATACCAGTCAGAATGGCTTAAATTAGCAAGTCAGGAAATAACAGATGTTGGCAAAGATGTGGAGAAAGGGGAACCCTCTTAACACTGTTAGTGGAATTCCAAGCTGGTGCAGCCACTCTGGAAAACAGTATGAAGGTTCCTCAAAAGGTTGAAAATAGAGCTACCTTCTGACTCAGCAATTATGCTAGTAGGTATTTACCCTCAAGATAGAAATGTAGTGGTCTGAAGGGGCACCTGCACCCCGATGTTCATAGCAGCAATGTCCACAACAGCCAAACTATGGAAAGAGCCCAGATGTCCATTGATGGATGAATGGATAAAGAAAATGTGGTATATTATATACAATGGAATACCACTCAGCCATCAAAAAAATGAAATCTTGCCATTTGCTATGACATGAATGGAACTAGAAGGTATTATGCTAAGCAAAATAAGTCAATCAGAGAAAGACAGTGGTCATGATTGCACTCCTATGTGGAATTTAAGAAACAAAACAGAGGAGCATAGAGAACACAGGGAAAAATAAAACAATGATTAGAGTAATTAGAGAAGGAGACAAACCAGAAGAGACTATTAACCGTAGGAAACAAACTGAGGGTTGCTGGAGGGATGGGGTAACTGGGTGATGGACATTATGAAGGGCGTTATATGCAACTGATGAATCACTGAACTCTACCTCTGAAACTAATATTCTATATGCTAATTAATTGAATTTATATTTAAAAAACTAATAAAAATGAAGAGGAAAATGCTAATGTAAAATTGGATGGTGAATTAAACTTCTCTTTGTTAAGCTAATCTTAAGGCCAAAGTAGGGAAACGTGCCAATAAAAATAATGATTTGCTGATTTTTAAAACTAAATACATAGAGATAGATACATATTCATCATGGAACTACTGCAGCTAAAAAATTAGAAATATCCTACGTATCAAATAGGGAATTGGGTAAATAACTGATGACATAAAGCTTTACTCTCCCAAAATGTATCCCATGTTCAGGGCACATGGGTGGTTCGGTTAAGCAACTGCCATCTGCTCAGGTCATGATCCTGGAGTCCCAGGACTGAGTCTCACATTTGGCTCCCTGCTCGGCAGAGAGTCTGCTTTTCCCTCTGACCACTCCCCCCCGCCATGCTCTCTTTCTTAAAAATAAAATCTTAAAAAAAAAAAATGCATCCCATGCCTGATGGGGGAAAGGGAAGGAAATAAAAATTATGTTGGTGTGAGCACTGACCACAAAGTGTGAAAGTGTATTCATCAAGCTTTTGACTTTGATTACTTAAGTATTAGTAGAATCTGAGGTGGCAGATTATGGAAGGGAAATTATTAACTTTGTCTATATACAGCTTTGTACTGTTGTAAATATTAAACTGAATTAATTTAAAATTTTTCTTCACAATTACAGTTAAATTAGTACAAAAAGTTGTAGCACACGACTTTTTAAATGGCGGAGAAGTGCAACTTTAAAAAAAAAAGTTCTGAAATCTGCAAAAACCATGAAATAACATGATCTGAAGTTCCTCAATAAGAACAGAAAACATTAAATGATAATTTCCCATGCAGCCATTACTGACACTGTAAAGCTTCCATTTAAATACAATACTAAAGGGGGGCCTGGGTGGCTCAGTGGGTTGAAGCCTCTGCCTTCGGCTCAGGTCATGATCTCAAAGTCCTGGGATAGAGCCCTGCACCGGGCTCTCCGCTCAGCAGGGAGCCTGCTTCCACCTCTCTCTCTCTGCCTACTTGTGATCTCTCTCTCTCTGTCAAATAAATAAATTTTTAAAAAAAAAATAAATAAATACAATACTAAAAATGCTCAGATGACTGTGAAACAGATACTCTATTAAGGTAATAATGGCCAATAACTCAGCTTAACTGGACGGAAAAATCTATTAGGACCTTCAAATAGACGTGTTATTTAACAAGGGAAGGTACTTTACAAAAAATTTTACGTTATTACGTGCCAGGAACTCTTCCGAATGCTTTACATTTTATTAACTAATGTGATCTTCACCAACAACCTTGAGGACAGTATCACTATTATCCTCAGTTTTTAGACTAGGAAATTAAAACCAAAAGGTAAAAGATAACACTAGTCTATAGTGTTACCTTTTGAAATGTTTGTAAGTATTGGCTTTCATAAATTGGCTCCACTAATTACAAAACTGTATATAGTATTTTAAGTCCATCTAATTTCAAGAATCAAAGACAAGAGTCAAAGATAGATATTTAATACTTTACATGAAACGTTTAAAGGGTCATTAGAGTGAAATTAAATGTTCCTTCCGTATCTGTTTTGAGGCTCTACAAATCCTTTCAAAGAGTATATTTTTGCAGTTTAATATCATAAGAACCATACCTCAATTTGATGACAGATTTTGGCCTCGAGAGCAGCCATTTTTTCATTATCACCATTTTCAGCCATTGTGGCTATCTGTAAATTTTCCCAAATTGGCATAAAAAGGTTATTATTATTTTTACATAACACTCAAGATTAGAAGAATGTTTTGAAATTATCAATATTACACTCTTTTCTTAAAAATCAAGAATTTTTAGTTACACAGGTACAATTCTTCTACTCAATTCTCAAACTTCAACAAAGAAAATGATGGACTACAGAAAACTGAAAACTGAACAGAAAACTGAAAAGCTACATATAATCTGCAACCTTTTCAGTAAATCTCTGGCCCATCTCTATAACAAAGCAAGTAGTTATCTTCACTTAGCTGATAAAGAAAGCTTTCAGCAAAAAACTCCAACTATTTACCAACCATTTCCAGCTTTAAGCAGATCACCATCTGTCAGTATATTTCTATGCATCTCAGTCTTATTTGTTTCCTGTGGGTTGCATTTCTTTTAAAATCAGTCACTGACTTACCAAAACCTTGTTATCAGCAAAGATTAAGTATCATAACTTCAGGATGAAAAAAAAAATCAAATATAACCATCAGGGTTAGATTAAATGCTGCATATTAAGGAACATATGAAAATAATTTAAGAGTCTGGGGACACTAATTGCAGGGAAAAGTAAGGTTGTGAGATTGGTTTGCTAGGCATCACAAACGAAGTCTTCTGATTTCAAATCACTTGCCTCTAGTGCTCTATTAAACCTTCCAATTAGCCACATTTACAAAAGTATATTCATAAGAACTCATCAGGGTACCTGCCATTAGTTGACTGTAGTGAACGATCTTTGGTGTACTTCTTGGAAGTATCGCTTTCTAAATTGTAATTGCTACGCAATAACCTGGACGCACACTGGACGCTCTTGTAATAGGAATTTGTATGGTGCCAATCCACTACAAAACTTAATCTTACGCACTCTTTCTTTGTCGACCACAACCGACGTCCCCAAATCGTTACCATGATCTAGGACCCCTTACAAAGCAAAGGGTGAGATAAAAGAACTGTTTGGTCCGCACAAGACTTCTCTGGCCTACCCAATTTTGGAACTTCGTCTCCTGTGATACTTTTCCAGACTTTTCCAGGCTGTACAACCAGAAGTGAAATATTACCTACACTTTCTCCCTTCGCACAGAATCCCTGACACATCAGTGAATAAGGGACACTAAAAACCCTAGAGAGATGCCAGAGGAACACCTGCGGCCCCACCAATGCCCGACCTCCAGTTTGTCTCACAGGATCCAAGGAAGCCTCCGGCAATTAACCACCTCTAACCACCTCAGAAACTTAACCAGTGGCCCCAAACGTCTGCTCCCCGCGACTCCAGAAGGCAGTGGAGGTATGAAGTCTTAACGACACAGAAGGGATGCGGACAGCCTCCGTCCAAAGGACCCGCCAGAGCCCAGTCCCAAAGCAACTACTGGCTCACTTGGGCCCCAGCCCCGTGGGGAGAAAGCCCGCCCCTGCATTCCTCTTGGAGACCAGGTATGCCCCTCGCCCCGGCCCGCGCCGCCCTGGGCTGCGGCCCACGCGGCGCTCGCCCGGAACATGCGGACGGCGAGGAGTGGACGCACCGGCGTGAGGCAACAAGGAAATGGAATGCGCCGCTGCCACTCAAAGCTGAACCTTTTTTACTTCCTCCCCTTAGCCACCGGGAGTTGCTCACCTTTAAGGTCCCGGTCCCACAAAGCCACGCCGCACAAACACTAACAGCGACAACAACGCCTCCACTTCCCAGCGCCGCCGGCTGGCCTACAGTGCGTGAGGAAGATGGGGGCCGTCCCGGCAGCCCTCGCGGCCTGGGTGGGCGGAGCTTCGGGTAGGCCGGAGCCGACGCAGAGCTAGGAGTTTGCGCGCGGGCCGGGACTCCCACGGCCCGCGGAGTCCCGCCCTCACGCGGAGGAGGTCGGGTTCAAACGTCCCGCGGGGCGTTGGAGAGTGTTAGGTTGAGTATTTATTGTTAAGCAGTTCTGGACCGCATTTGTATCTCCAGTACTTACTTGGGCTTTTCGTGCCTATGAAGTATTTGACTTTTTTTCAGATTATACTTTTCAAAAAAAAAATCGTCTTAATGATCCGTATGTATATGTAGACTACATAGTGTTGTGGTAGTTCTCAGAAACAATGGCAAGTGAAATTTTTTGGGATTCAGAAATCTTAGAGTTGAGAAAACAATAGAGTAGAGCGTTTACGAGCTGGGAATCCGGAATCTGATTGCCTGTGTTCAAATAACGGCTTGCCTGTTTACAGGCTATGACATACGGCAAGTTACTAAAGTTCTCTATTCCTTATGTATAAATTGGGGCCACTGAGAACTACCACTGTCTTCCTACAGTTGTTGTGAGCATTAAACGTGATACAACATGTACCTTGCTGGGAACTGCATATAGCAGGAGGAGCAGATGACGTTAATTTAAAACAAAAAAACATGATTTTAGAAGTCCAAAACGCTATTTAGTGAAGAAATCTATTGCCTCTGCTAGGGCCCTTTTTTATTACTATAGTTTTTGCACCATAATTTAGTCACTTAATTTAGAGGATTTTTTTCTTGTGGTGAGGTAATATGTTTTTCCCTTAGTTTTCTTGAAAATGGAGGTGATATTGGTGAAATAGCCTTTTAAGTGATCTCAAGGCTTTTGGGGAGTCCAAAATAGATCAAATGTACTTACTGGGGGAAAATATCCAGTTATAGATTCAACCCAGACATTGCATCAAGCTGATGAGAAAAAATTAATGGTAACACTCAGGTAATTTAAATTCAAATTAATAAGGCTCTCTTTTATTTACTCAACAAATGCTTATGTAATCTCTACTTTCTGCCAGACTTAATTAAAAAGTTAATTTTCTTTTTGATCAAGTCAGTGAGAATATGGGTATTTTAAAAAAACACACATCAAGGGGCACCTGGGTGGCTCAGTCCTTAAGCCTCTGCCTTCGGCTAAGGTCACAGAGCCCAGAGTCCTGGGGCTGAGCCCCACATCAAGCCCCACATGCAGCTCTCTGCTCAGCCGGAAGCCTGCTTCTCCCTTTCCCACTCCCCCTGCTTGTGTTCCCTAACTCGATGTCTCTCTCTCTCTGTCAAATAATAAATAAAATCTTAAAAAAAAACACCACCACATGAAATGTATGTCAGAGTACTCCCACTCATCCATTCAGCAAACTGTTTATTACACCCCACTAATGTCCTGGTAATAGAGCTTGGCACTGGGAATAAAAAGAAGACCCAGGGGCGCATGGGTGGCTCAGTGGATTAAGCCTCTGCCTTGGGCTCAGATCATGGTCTCAGGGTCCTGGGATGGAGCCCTGCAATGCATTGGGCTCTCTGCTCAGCAGGGAGCCTGCTTCCTCCTCTCTCTCTCTGCCTGCCTCTCTGCCTATTGTGATCTCTGTCAAATAAATAAAATCTTAAAAAAAAAAAAAAAGAAGACCCAGATCCTGCCTAGAAACAGTGGCACCTAAACAAATGTAACTGCTCATTTATGCCCTACATTGTCTTGGTAGAACAGTGGATACATACATTCTACTACAAGAAAACTCACTTACTGGAGAACATTTATTAGTGTTCCCATCCTACTTACTCTCCATTTCCCTCCCCTCCCCTCCCTCCTCTCCTTCTCCTTTTCTGCCCTCCCCCTCTTCCTTGCCCTTCCCCCCCTCCCCACCCCTCTTTCCTGACCCCTCCATCTCCTCCTCGCTCCCCTTCCCCTCCCCTCTCACGGGGCCAAGCTCCATGAAGCCACCACCCTTTGGGGAAAATGGATTCCTGGCTGCACACTAGGTAGCTTCATTTTTTCACATAAAGCACCAAGAAGACTTTCTCTCAGGCTGATATCCATCTCTTTTCATAGTTTAACTTTATAGGATAACATACTAAAAGACCATCTCTGGGTATAAATGTAATATAATCACTTTAGAGAGCAACTTGGTAATATCTGCTAAAGTGTATGATATGTGTAACTGATGGCTCCAAAGTCCACTCCTAAAAACATATTCTAGGGAAATTTTCACATCTGTGCACAATAAACCATATGCAAGAATATTCATAGCTGAATGGTATATAAATGCAAAGAATTGGAAATCAGCTAAATCTCCACTAAAAAAGAATGGGTAACTAAATTGTGCTGTAATTACAGGAAGAAATAATACATTACATAGTGATAAAAGAAACTAGATCTGCATGCTTCAGCACTAATGATATTCACAAACATAACGCTGAGTTTAAAAAAATTTTCTAGAAGAAATATTAGTAGCATCCCCAGCCATGTGACCATGAAAAATCCCACCCACATTTCTAAACTCCAGGAGATGATTACTGCTCCTCCTGTGCCCCTCCATCCATTTTGAGAATAATCTAGGATAATGGTATTATTCTATTTTGAACATTTAGACTTATTCTATTTGGAATTAATTTTTAGGCCTCCAGGTAGAGATGTCAAGTAGACAATCGGTAAATGCATTTAGAACATAGGGGAAAATTCAGGTTTGGAGATACAAATTGTGGAGTTGTTAGCAAATAGAAGTCATTTAAAGTCACAGCATTGGATGAGCTCTCTTAGAATATAGACAGTGAAGACAAGAGGCCCCAAGATTGAAACTCTAGCAATCCAATTTTTTGGATATTGAATAAAGGAAGAGAAACCTGTACAGGAGCTAGACCAAGCACAGCCTGAGATGTTATTGAAAAATATGGTGCCATAGATGCTAAAGGGGAGATTGTTAAAAGGAAGGAGTAATTAACTGAGCAAATTCTGCTGAGAAGGACTGCAGCCTAACCACCTTTGTCATTATGGCCGAAACTATTACTTACCCTCCAATATTGGATCTCCCTTTACTCCATAATAATAAAATCACCCCTGATTTTTAACCAAGTGCATGGTGAATCAGGAATAAAAGCTACACGGACACCTGGGTGCTCAGTAGACTGAACGGCCAACTCTTTATTTGGGCTCGGGTCGTTTTCTCAGTGTCATGGCCTCAAGCCCCACCTTAGGCTGCCCACTCCCTGGTGTGTGTTGATTATCTCCCTTTGCTCCTCCACCACCGACTGCCCACAACTTGTTGCCACTCAACCAAGTGGTCCCTCTCCCATTCTGACTGGCTACCTCAGTCAGTAGAGCGTGCAGCTCTTGATTTCTGGGTGGTAAGTTTGAGACCCATGTTGGGTGTAGAGATTAAATAAAAGTTTTGTGGGTTTTTTTTAAGATTTTATTTGTTTGTTTGACAGAGATCACAAGTAGGCAGAGAGGCAGGCAGAGAGAGAGAGGAGGAAGCAGGCTCCCTGCTGAGCAGAGAGCCCAATGTGGGGCTCCATCCCAGGACCCTGGGATCATGACCTGAGCCGAAGGCAGAGGCTTTAACCCACTGAGCCACCCAGGCATCACAGGATTAAATAAAAATCTTAAGAAAAAAGAAAAGTACAGTGAGGAGCACTGAGTAATGTATAGAATTGTTAAATCATTTTATTATACAACTGAAACTAATATAACACTGTATGTTAATTATACTTGAATTTTTAAAAATAAATGAATTTTAAAAATTTTTAAATAGGGGCATCTGGGTGGCTTAGTCAGTTAGGTGTCTGCCTTTGGCTCAGGTCATCATCCCAGGGTCCTGGGATCGAGCCCTGTGTTGGGCTCCCTGCTCATTAGGAAGTCTGCTTCTCCCTCTACCCCTACCATGCTCAGGCTCTCTCTCCCTCTCTCTTTCAAATAAATAAGTAAAATCTTTTTAAACAATTTTTTTAAATAAATAAAAGCTACATTTTTCCAGCCTCCCTTGCAACTCAATAAGGCCATGTCTGGCTAAAGAGATGTAAAAGTGATGTGTGCAACTTCCACATCATTTTTTATAAATATTTTACTTTTTTATTTGAGAAAAAGAGCAAGCACAAGTGGAGGGAGGGGCAGAGGGAGAAGGAGAAATAGATTCCCCTCTAAGCAGGGAACCCAACTCAGGGCTTGACCCCAGGATCCTGAGATCATGACCTAAGCCGAAAGCAATGCTTAGCCAACTGAGCCAGGTGCTCCAATTTCCAGGTCATTCTTAAAGAGAATGCATTTGTTCTCTTCCCACTAGTGGGTGTAAATGTACATAACTGGACCAAGCAAATAAAGGCAACAGCACAGCTATGGCAAAGCAACAATAGAAGGAATCCAAGTCTCTGACAGCCTGGAGCTGTCATACCAGCCCTGATGGCCTCTTAGAATGGAATTACCATTCAAACTTGACTTTAATGAGAGAGAGGCAAAAAGAGCATGAAAACTTTATTCAAGGCAGGTGTATCAACATTTTAGACTTTTGGTCAGTTAGTCAACAGATTTGTCACTAAGCAGCAGAATTCTCAAATCATTCAAAGCTCCCAATGGAGCCCACCTGTGAAGGTGGCTTGTTCTCGATTTTTCTATTTTTTTTTGGAGGAAGATGGATGTCAGAGTGCCTAAAAGTCAGAAGTCTAGTGTCTCCTGTAGGAGTGATTTTTTTTTTTTTTTGTCTTCTTCCTAATAGACGTTTGAACATGTGACAGAATCTTGCATGAGACCTGCCTTCATGGTAACAGATCACCAGAGTGTGAGGTTGTTGGAAGGATACTTGGAACTTGCCAGTGGATCTCCAGTACCCTCCCAAGTCGTCTAATAAACTGTGAACAACCAAATTTTCTTGGGTCAAGTTGCTACATTGAATGCAGTGAACAAGTAACATATCATAAATTATTGGTAGCTCTTCTATAAGAAACAACACATGGAAGATAATAAAACAACACAGGTTCTTTACAAAAACTTTGTCTAAAATAAAATATTTGTGACACATAAAGGGAAAAGAAGGGGCCATTTTGTGGGGTAAACTTTTTTTTTTTAAGATTTTATTTATTTATTTGACAAAGACAGATCACAAGTAGGCAGAGAGGCAGGCAGAGAGAGAGGGAAGCAGGCTCCCCGCCTAGCAGAGAGCCCAATGCCGGGCTCAATCCCAGAACCCCAGGATCATGACCTGAGCCGAAGGCAGAGGCTTTAACCCGCTGAGCCACTCAGGCGCCCCTGTGGGGTAGACTTTTTAATTTGAAATTATCACATTCAATATCATTTCAATTATATCACATGAACAGTAAAGTGCATGACTTTTAAGTGTATGGCTTAAAGAAGTTTCACAAATGAATACCTTGTAACCACCACCCACTTTGAAACAGAGAACATTTTCAGCACTCTAGAAAGTATCTTCATGTTCTCCTTCCCGTCAATACCCTCTTAAAAGTAATGATCCATATGGGGTGCGGGGGTGACTCAGTGGGTTGAGCCTCTTGGCCCAGGTCATGATCTCAGGGTCCTGGGATCGAGTCCCACATCGGGCTTTCTGCTCAGCAGGGAGCCTGCTTCTGCCTGCCTCTCTGCCTACTTGTGATTTCTCTCACTCTGTGAAATAAATAAATAAAATCTTAAAAAAAAAAAGTAATGATCATAGATGAGGTTTGCCTGTTCTAGAAGGCAACATAACTGGAATCATGCATGTATACAGTATATGTGGTATATGAATATATTACAATTTATCCATTCTTCTGTTGATGGGCATTTGGCTATGATGAATAAAGCTGCTCAGATACTCTTGTGCATGTGTTTGGGTAGATGTTAGGTGTAAAGCTATGAGTGAAAAACCTGGGTCACAGGGCAGGTGTGTGTTTAGCTTTGATATGCACTGCCAAATGGCTTTCCAAAGTGGTCATATCATTTTCACATGAACCAACAATGTATCTGCTGAACATTCCAGGAAGTACACTGTCATTATTTTTAATTTCAGCCATTCTAACAATGGTGTGATGGTGTCTCATTGTACCTTAACTTTGCATTTCCTTGGTGATTTACAATGTTAAGCACCTTTTTATGTGCTACTTTCCATTCGAACATCATTCTTTATGAAATGTCTATCCAAATGTTTTGTTCATTTTTATTTTTTTTTAAGATTTTATTTATTTATTTGACAGAGATCACAAGTAGGCAGAGAGGCAGGCAGAGAGAGAGGGAGGAAGCAGGCTCCATGCTGAGCAGAGAGCCCGACATGGGGCTCGATCACGACCCTGAGATCATGACCTGAGCCAAAAGTAGAGGCTTAACCCACTGAGCCACCCAGGTGCCCCAATGTTCATTTTTAAATTTATGTTATGTCTTTTTAAAAAGTGGATGTGTAAGAGTTTGTTTATATAATCCAGATACAAGTCCTGTGTCAGATATATGTACTGTGAATATCTTCCGTGGGGCCACGGCTTGCTTTTTCACTCTCCTGTTAGTGTTTCTGGATGATTACTACATTTTATATTGTGTTTATGAAATCATTGTCTACCCCAAAGTCCCAAAATATTCTCCCCTGATTTCTTTTAGAAGCTTCATTGTCTTCTTCTGACACTTAATTCTGTGATTCACCTCAAATTAATTTTGGGATACAGTATAAGGTAGATGACAGGGTTTTTTGTTTTGGGCTTTTTTTTCTTATATGGATAGAAAATCAAGTGTTTAGCACCATTTATTGAAGATTCTTACCATGGCTAGCTCTAGAAAGTTTATCCAAATATGGAAAGAAATGTCTTAAAAGAAGTGAAATTAGCCACTTTAAAAACCCAAGTAGTACACTCACGTTCATAGCAGCAACATTCATAATAGATAAAATGAGTTATATTATTAATTGACTAGTCAATTTATTGACTGATTAATGGAAAAGCAAAATGTGGTATAAAAAGGTGGTACCGTGGGATTAAATTCAATACTTACAGTGGAATTCAACACATACAGTGGAATTCAGCCTTTAAAAGGAAGGAAATTATGCAGTATGGTAATGCATGGATGAAACCTGAGGCCATTATCCTCAAACAAATAAGCTGGTCATAAAAACACAAATATTATAGGATTCCACTTATATGAGGTACTTAAGAGTAGTCAAAATCATAAAGACAGGAAGTGTAATGGTGGTTGCCATGGGCTGGAAGGGGGAAGAATGGAAAACTACTGTTCAATGGATATAGATTTTCAGTTTTACAAAATGAAAGAATCTGGGGGATCTTCTGGCAACACACAAACTGAAATCATACTTTGAGGCCAGCACCTCCTACTGGGAGGACTGCTCTAATCCACACACTGGGGAGCATAACTGCAATTAGCAGAAAAATCCCAAGGGTCCTGGTTCTGGGAGTTCTAGCCTACTCATTTAAAACCAGAAATGAAGAAATAAATTAACTCGAAAGAACCATGGGGAAACGTGAGAGAATCAAGGGACCCAAACAAAAGAAATCAAATGGAGTATTGTATTGTAAAGGTGTTACTAATAAACGATTTGTAGGGTTTGGAAACAATTCTCAACAAGAGAGCTCAGAGAGTAGCAAGTGTTTTGTTTTCTGCTTTTCGTTTTGGTTTGTTTTCATTTTTATCACAGAAATGTTCTTTTCTTTTTCTTTTAAAGATTTTATTTATTTGACAGAGAGAGAGAGAGCACGGCAGAGGGAGGGACAGGCAGAGGCAGAGGGAGAAGCAGACTCCCGCTGAGCATAGCTGGACTAGACTCAAGGCTCCAGGACCCTGGAGTCATGACTCCGGAGCTGAAGGCAGATGCTTAACCAACTGAGCCACCCAGGTGCCCCATACCACAGAAATTTTCAAGCACACTCCAGAATTAGAAAGAATAGTATAAGAACTCCCCAAATACCCATCATTCAGTTTCTGCATTTATAACCATATGATCAATTTTGCTATATCTTTATATCCACTTTATATCCACTTCTCCAAAACCCTCACCAGACTATTTTGGAGCAAATGGCAGACATCATGATTTTATCCACAAACTCTTACATCTTTATCTTTAAGAATGAGTACTTAAAAGTAACCACCTTGGGGCCATTGGCTGGCTCAATGGTTAAGAGTCTGCCTTCAGCTCAGGTCATGATCATAGGGTCCTGGAGTTGAGCCCTATATCAGGCTGCCTGCTCCTGCTCGGCAGGAAGCCTACTTCTCCCTCTCCCACTCCCTCTGCTTGTGTTCCCTCTGTCACTGTGTCTCTCTCTGTCAAGTAAGTAAATAAAATCTAAAAAAAATAAAAAATAAAAAAAACATTTTTACCATTAGCATGCTCAAAAAATAAAATTTAACAAAAATTATTCAATATCATCAATATGCAGTCTATATCCAAATTTCCTCGATTGTCTCATAAATATATTTTCAGTTCCTTTATTCAAATCAGGCTCCAAATGCTATTCACATATTACATCGTTGATATGCCTCTTAAATTTCATTTAATCTATTTATCTGAGGCTCACCTGGGTGGTTCAGTTCGCTGGGTGTCTGCCTTTGGCTCAGGTCATGATCCTGGAGTCCTGGGAGTGAGCCACAAGAGTGGCTCTCTGCTCAGTAGGGAGTCTGCTTCTCCCTTTCTCTCTGCCCCTCCCCCTGCTCATGCTCCCTCCCTCTCTCTCTCAAATAAATAGATAAAATCTTAATAAATAAATAAATAAAATGTTCCTCTCTTCCCTGTATTTTCTATAAACCGAAAATTAGATCTAGAGGCTTGATAAGAATCTGGCTAGAAACTTTGGAAGCATCCAGAGGTGATGCTGTGCTCTTATTCATCACATTAGGAGGCATGTAAGGTCTGTTAGTCTCTTTTTTGGAATATTAAAATCAATCACCTAGCCCAAGTATTGTCAGCCTGCTCCATCATCATTAAGTTCCCCATCAGCTTCTCACCTAATGATTTTAGCAGCTCTTGATGATCATTGACCAGACCAATTATTTCATTAAGATGGCAAAATGGTGATTAGTCTATCATTCCTTCTTCATTTATTAGCTGGAATTCCTCTAGTAAAAAAAAAACTACCACATTCATGTTTGGGTTTCCTTGATGAGGAGCTCAAACAGGAAAGGCAGGATATATGCTTGATTTTTCTTCTCTTTACCAATTTCCAGAATAATGAGTTGGTTTCTCGATACTTTTTTGAGATTTTTATTTATTTATTTGACAGAGAGAAAGCACAAGCAGGAGGAACAGTAGGCAGAGGAAGAGAGAGAAGCAGGCTCCCTGCTGAGCAAGGAGCCCTATGCAGGACTTGATCCCAGGGCCCTGAGATCATGACCTGAGCTGAAGGCAGATGCTTAACCCACTGAGCCACCCACGAACCCAGTTTCTTAACATTCTTTAAGAATAACCATTTAGGGGAGGAGTCAAGATGGCGGAGAAGTAGCAGGCTGAGATGACATCAGGCAGCAGGAGATCAGCTAGATAGCCTATCAAACCATTCCGAACACCTACGAATCCAATAGGAGATCAAAGAGAAGAAAAACAATTCTAGAAACAGAAAATCAACCACTTTCTAAAAGGTAGGACCAGCCGAGAAGTGAATCCAACGCGACGGGAAGATAGACCCCAGGGGGAGGGGCCGGCTCCCGGCAAGCGGCGGAGCACAAAATCAGGACTTTTAAAAGTCTGCTCCATGGAGGAACATCGCTCCAGAGGATAAACTGGGGTGAAGACCTCACGGGGACAGCGTGGACTCAGGTCCCGCGGGGTCACAGAAGGACTGGGGGTGTCTGAGTGTCGCAGAGCTCACAGATATTAGAGCAGGGAAACCGGCTGCGGAGACAGAGCCGAGATTTCCTAGTGGTCTGTGACACGGACCGGTGCTCTGTAGCACGGGCCAAGCTCTGTGCGAGGGGTCCCCACAAGATCCGGGGAGACTCCGACCCGGGAGAGCTCAGGGATCTACGGGGTTCGGAGACTCCAGGTGGGACTCTGCCAGAGACAGAGATGCTTGGTTGCAGGCTGGGTGAGCTCGGAGCGCTCCCAGAAGCCAGTGAGATGGGACTGGTTACGCACAATTTTCTCCGAGCGTGGTCTCCGAGTGCGGTCTCCGAGCGCGAACGGAGGCTGGGGAGACGGGAGTGATTAAACACTTTTCTCTGAAGGCACACTGAAGACTGGGGCCCCTAGCTCTCGGCTCCTCTGAACCAGAGATTGGGAGGCCGCCATTTTCATTCCCATCCTCTGGAACTCTACGGAAAGCGTTCAGGGAACAAAAGCTCCCGAAAGAGAACCTGAGAGGATTACTTAGCCCGGCCCCTGGTAAGGGCGGTGCAATTCCGCCTGGGGCAAAGACACTTGAGAATCACTACAATAGGCCCCTCCCCCAGAAGATCAAAGAAATCCAGCCAAGACCAAGTTCACCTAACAAGGAGAACACCGGATTCTTATCTGGACAAAATGACAAGGCAGAAAAACTCACCACAAAAAAAAGAACAGGAGGCAGGACCTAAGGCTAGGGACCTAATCAATACAGACATTGGTAATATGTCAGATCTGGAATTCAGGACAACGATTCTCAAGGTTCTAGCCGGGCTTGAAAAAGGCATGGAAGATATTAGAGAAACCCTGTCAGGAGAAATAAAAGCACTTTCTGGAGAAATAGAAGAACTAAAATCTAACCAAGCTGAAATTTAAAAAAAGCTATTAATGAGGTGCAATCAAAAATGGAGGCTCTTACTGCTGGGATAAATGAGGCAGAAGAAAGAATTAGTGATATAGAAGACCAAATGACAGAGAATAAAGAAGCTGAGCAAAAGAGAGACAAACAACTACTGGACCACGAGGGGAGAATTCGAGAGATAAGTGATGCCATAAGACGAAACAACATTAGAATAATTGGGATTCCAGAAGAAGAAGAAAGAGAAATAGGAGCAGAAGGTATACTGGAGAGGATTATTGTAGAGAATTTCCCTAATATAGCAAGGGGAACAAGCATCAAAATCCAGGAGGTGCAGAGAACACCCCTCAAAATCAATAGGAATCGGCTCACACCCCGCCATCTAAAAGTAAAATTTACAAGTCTTAGCGACAAAGAGAAAATCCTGAAAGCAGCACGGGACAAGAAGGCTGTAACATACAATGGTAAAAATATTATATTGGCAGCAGACTTATCCACAGAGACCTGGCAGGCCAGAAAGAACTGGCATGATATATTCAGAGCACTAAACGAGAAAAACATGCAGCCAAGAATACTTTATCCAGCTAGGTTATCATTGAAAATAGAAGGAGAGATAAAAAGCTTCCAGGACAAACAAAAACTGAAAGAGGTTGTAAACACCAAACCAGCTCTACAGGAAATATTGAAAGGGGTCCTCTAAGCAAAGAGAGACCCTAAAAGTATTCCCAGAAAGGAACAGAGACAACATACAGTAACAATCACCATACAGGCAATACAATGGCACTAAATTCATATCTCTCAATAGTTACCCTGAACATAAATGGGCTAAATGCCCCAATCAAAAGACACAGGGTTTCAGAATGGATAAAAAAAACAAAACCCATCCATATGCTGCCTACAAGAAACTCATTTCAGACCTGAAGACACCTCCATATTGAAAGTGAGGGGGTGGAAAACAATTTACCATGCTAATGGACATCAGAAGAAAGCTGGGGTGGCAATCCTTATATCAGATCAATTAGATTTTAAGCCAAAGACTATAATAAGAGATGAGGAAGGACACT